>JACEIK010005019.1:34576-66208 GCA_018107945.1 Datura stramonium | reverse complement strand
TAGACGAGGAGGCGATCCCTCGTGATTCCAGCCAGCTATTGAGTTATCAGCTCCTGTCATTCGGAGTCTGATTTCCAGAGGTGTAGCTCTTTTCCTTTTGATGTACAGTATGGGTAGGTCAGGGCCCTGTCCCGATCATTTTTATTGTTACTCATAGAGGATTGCAAATTGTATATTTATCTCCCTGTAGTCAGTTGAGCCGGTCGTGTGAGGCCATGCAGTTGTATAGTTGTTTAGTATCTTTGTTTTTATGTTGGCCGTGTGGGGCCATAGTTGACAGTAGTGGTAACCTTGCCGGTCACGTAGCCTAACAGTATCCTTTGTTAAGTTTCAGATTGACTAGACAGCATGGTGGCCTTGTCGGCCCGCATAGGTTCCTGATTATGAGTATGTTTCTGGTTAACTGTTATTACAGGCAGGTGGCTATAGGCCCAGATGGTCGGAGGCTGTGTTTACAGCCGTTATATAGCCCTTTGTTTCCAGGAACCTGAGACAGAGCTAGCCAGGCACCTGATGTGCCTAGGCCCACCAGTTAGTAGTCCAAGTCTTTCTAGGGCACCAGGTGCCAGTCATACCCCCCAAGGCGGGGCGTGACATGAACATCAGAAACCTGGCGGATTAACTCAGGAGATGGCTATACTGATATGGAAGTGGGAAGCAGTTAATATGGACTTTGTGACAGGGATACCCCGAACTAGACATAAGTTTAACTCTATTTGGGTTTTTGTTGATAGACTGACGAAATCAGCTCACTTCCTACCAGTTAAGACCACATTCTCAGCCAAGGATTACGCCGGATTGTATATTAAGGAGATAGTCCAATTTCATGGTGTCCCAACATTTATTATTTTAGACAGAGGGGCACAGTTTAGAGCTAGATTTTGGCAGTCATTTCATAGACGTTTGGGTACACAGGTTAATTTGAGTACAACCTTTCATCCCTAGACAGATAGCCAAGCAGAGCGCACCATTCAGATGCTCCAAGACATGTTACATGTGTGTGTGCTAGATTTTGGAGGAAGCTGGGATGAGCATTTACTCCTTATCGAGTTCACATATAATAACAATTATCATTCTTCCATATAGATGGTGCCTTATGAGGAATTATATGGGCGGAAATACAGGTCCCTATTGGGTGGTTCGAGGTAGGAGAGGTAGAGTTAGTTGGGCCAGATATGATCCATCAATCAGAGGAGAAATTGAAACTTATTAGAGAACGGTTACTAAAAGCCCAGAGTCATCAAAAATCCTACTCCGATGTGCGGCGTAGAGAAATAGAACTTGATATGAATGACTGTGTATTTCTTAAAGTGTCGCCGATGATGGGCATGGTGAGGTTTGGCAAGAAGGGCAAGCTTAGCCCGAGGTTCATTGGGCTATATCGAATCATCTGAAGGATGGGTTGAGTAGCATATGAGTTAGAGTTGAATCTAAAATTAGAGTCTGTCCATCCAGTATTTCACGTGTCTATGTTGCGAAAGTGTGTAAGGGACCCGTTCTAAGTGGTGCTAGTCGAGGATATTTAGGTTACCGAAGAGTTAGCTTATGAAGAAATTCCAATTGCAGTATTAAATACACATGTTCGCAGACTGAGAACTAAAGAAGTGGACTCCGTTAAAGTATTATGGAGGAATAGAAATAAAGAAGAAATGACGTGGGAAGCTGAAGACGATATGAGATCTAGATATCGTCACTTGTTCCAGGATTGATTCATATTATGTAGTTAAGGTGATGTCGTTATTCAATTGTCATATTACTACTTATGTTATTAGTACTGTTTAGCTAATTGCCTCTTTGTGGTGGAATAGTTGTTTGTAGCATTCTATGAGGAACCAATCTTGGACTTTTCTGCGTTTCAAGTTTTTGGATAGTCCATTTTACAAGGGAGACTCTACCGAAATTTTTCTAAGAGTTGGTTAAAAGAGTTAGCTCCCCTAAGTATAAAGATGAAATTCTAGGACGAATGTTCCTAAGGGGGAGAGGATGTTACACCCCATAAAATGTTATCGATTAGTAGGTGTACGCATGGATTCGTGGCGTATAAAGGGATCTTGACGTGTGTAGGATAAGCCTCAGAAGTAGGGTTGGTCAATGCCAGGCCGTAAGGGCCAGCGCGACACGCCAGAACATTGGTGCCTTGGGCGGCGCAATGCACCAGGAACACTGGCGCGATGGCCAGCGTGAGGCACCCCTAGCCCACCACCCATATATATATATATATACACACACACACACTCCCTTGGTTCATTTGTGAAACATTTATCATATACTCCCTCGGCCAAACACAAAGGAAATCGCAAGTTTCAATATATTTTCGTCCAATTATGCTACCAAACGCCATCCAATCTTAAATTACCTTTAGGTAATGAGTTCTAGGCCTATGGGAAGCATTACTATAGAGTTATTTCTCAAAAATTCACACATAAAATCAAAACTTCACCAAGTAAAATTCATCAGAATTATTCCAAATTGATTCCTAAACGACCATAGGCATTAGGAAAGCACTTCTCCCTTATGAACTCTCGGGGAATTATAGGTTTTCAGTCGAGTTACACGGAGTTGAATTATAGTTGTTATTTTTTATGAAATTTATTGCTATTTATCTAGTTTAGTATTAAAATTAGTCCTATTCTCTCAGCATAAAGGTGATAGTTCGAAGGAATTGTTGTTTTCAAGTGAAACCTCGCTAGTTGAATCGGRAGTCGGCACTCAAGGTATGTTAGCCTATCTTTTTTGGAAAGTTACATTCTTCGTAAGGATAGTACGACTCGTATGTCTATAGTAATGCAGAATAAAACTGTTGGGGTCAGCTATTACTAATGGAATTGGGAAGAAAATAATAATGTAGTAACCCTCATGAAAGTTAACCCTAGTTAGCTTGGTGGTCATATATGATATTTGGGGTTTGGATGTTACTGCCTATAAAGTTATATTTGCAGGATTGGTATGATGTACGAAACAGCCAGAGTGAGGCCATGAGGGCCGTATTGAGTTTGCAGAGCTTCGGGGTCCAGCTACAGCAGTTATATTACAGCCCATAGTCGAGCCAAGGCTCAGGGCTCAGTTACAGCAGCTACAGTATGATCCATAGTCGAGCTAAGGCTCGGGATCCAGTTACAACAGTCTCATTATGACCCATTGTCTGGCTAAGGTCCGGGGTCTAGCTATCAAAAGTTACATTATGGCCCATATTCGAGCCAAGGCTCACGGCCCAACTATAAAGTTTAGTCAGCTCACATACAAGCATAGCTACAGGAGTCTATCTGGCTAAGATGCAGTTTCAGAGCATTAGTATCCTTGAGTTACAGTATGTTTACGAACCATTAGTAGCCCGATATTAAAATGTACTTTGTTTGCATTTGTCAGGGCTTTTGGGGGCCCAAGAAGGTTATTCTATGCTGTTTGTACCTTCCCGGATTATGGGGGCCTGGTTAGGTTTTTTTTTTGTATTTATATATCTTGTTAGTTAGATATTACAGATGATGCAATCCTACAGGTTAAACTCTTACCCTTCTTTATTATTACCTCAGTTTCATCAGCTTTCATTCAGTTATCATTTTACTTACTTATATATTCGTTACATATTATACTCACGCCCATCCTTGGGGCACTACATTACTTGCCTGCAGGTGCGGATAGACACTTTTCGGGACGTTCTTAGTCATTATCTGGAGTTAGCAGGTTGTTCAGCTCCTTTCCTTCGGAGTTGATAGTTACAAAAGGTTTGTTCTTTTGTTGTACAGTTTATGGGTAGGTTGGGGCCCTGTCTCAACCATTATCTTGTAGGCTATAGACTTCTAGAAGTTAGCTTTTGTTGTTGGTCGTGTAGGGCCTATGTATGTTTTACTTTATGTGATGGCTTGTGGGCCGTTGTTTAGTTGTCAGTTAGCGGCCTTGTCAGCTATAGAGTAGTTCAGTTGCCTGATTTCATTTCAGTTATAACAAGATAGCATGGTGGCCTTGTCAGCCTGCATAGGATCCCTTTTATTATGTGTTGGTGGTAAGGTGTTTTCTTTTACAAGTGGCCTTGTCGGCCAAAGGCTGACTTTACAGCCGAGATATAGCTCGTGCTTTTCTTGAACTAAGTTACAGGTGTGCACCAGTAGTGCACCAGACCAGTCAGGTTAGTTTAGATCCTAGTGTGGCACTAGGTTCTAGTCATGCCTCCTAAGTGGGCATTACAAGTTGTGGATCAGATGGCACAAGTGAGTAGGTTTGTTCATGGAGTGGTGAACTATTTGGATAGAGATTGCAGGATAGCTATGCTCCACTAGGATATGGATTTCCCTTGGATAGTCTTGTACGCCCAGTAGATGGAGGCGGCGCATATGAGGGAGAGAGAGGCCAAAAGGGCCCGGACAGACAGCTTTGGGTTCACTCAGTAGAGATCCGGCAGTGGTCACCACCCTTAGATTCAGTAGGGGACACTAGCTCCAGCACCATCATAAGCTAGTGCCCCATCTAGACCTAAAGGTGATCAGAGGAGCAGGGCCTCAGGTTTAAGAGACTAGAGGGGCATACAGGTAGAGCACACCTTTCCAGCTTGCGGGAAATGTGGCAAGAGTCATGGTGGGGAGTGCTTGCTCGGCTTAGATATCTGTCATGGGTGCAGTAAATCCGACCACATGCGCCGAGTGTGTCCATTTGGTAGATAGGATGATGATGGTGTTATACCCCAAAATCCCATAGATCAGACCCGGGAATTGTAATCGAGAAAAGTATAAAAACTCGAACCAGGCACAGAACGAGTAGTGACGTGACCCATTGGTGTAGCCCAGGAGTCGTGATGTGACTCGTGGGGAGGCAAGTTGAGGAATTTGGGAATTGGAGAAAAAGGATCCCCACAGGCGTGACCACGACTCGTGGTCAGGATCCACGAGTTGTTAGGTCAGTAGCGAGGTGGGTGAGTAAGAAAAGAAAAGGAAGCATGTCAGTGGACTTGACAGAAGGACCGCATAAGTTGTGGTCAGTCCTCACGATACGTGGGGAGAGTCGTGGTCAGCTAACTGAGGAATTAATTAGCATGGAGGCAGTGTACATAATGGGTGGTGACCACCAGTCGTGGTCACCATAAATGATTCGTGAGGTTGCCCATGATTAGCCCAGATGACCAGATGAGCGGTGTACTTGACGGACGACTCCACGAGTCATGGCCCAGGGTAACGAGTTGTTAGGTCCCTCATTGGGACCACCTGGCAGTTATTTTCTGCAAATTTAGTAAGGGCTTTTCCGTAATTCCTAAGTTCCTAAGGCCTAAACTACGTCGTTCTGAGTTAGGAATGATGACTTTTAAAGGGGTTAAGTGCATTTTAGGCCTTATTTCTTCATGCATGCAAGGTAGAGGACTAGAGAGGGTGATAAAGCCTAGAATTCATTAATTTCTATTTAATTTCCTATTAGGCATTCAAAGAAGTGTAAGAATCAGCTACCAACAAGTATGTAGGGTTATGAATGGGTGATTCCTTTCTCACCCATGCCTAATCCCTCTCTAAATCATGAATGATCTATGACTAATCTATGAGGTTTTAACCCAATGCATGAATTTTCTAATTCTTTGTATGGGTATGATTTAAATACATTTCTACTATTGAATTATGAAGCATGGGAGAGTTTTATAATGTTTTCAATTAAAAATCATATTTCTAGCCTTATGAATGAAAAATTCCATTGATGAGAAGTTCATGAAAGATGAGATTTGTGATGAATGTATGATGATGATGAGATATTATGATGAAAAGTATGTTTTCAAGCTACCCATTTATAAAAATCGTGTTTTCCATATGATAGACGATGTTGAATTTCGTTGAATAACGATGTAGAGCATATGCATGTTTTTAGGAGTAGTGTCTAGCATCGAGCAAGCTAAGGGTTGATCACCCTATGACTCAGAACTACACGCCAACATAGGTTTATACATTATGACTTTTGGGACCTCCCTTGTGAGCTATCCCTAGCCCTATTGGCTCATGAGCTTGATATCGATATCATGGTATCATCCCTAGCCCTGGCAAGGCTTTGGACGACTCTACCCACTTGAGTGTGATAGTTGGGACCATGTAAGCTCTATCGTGGTATGTCGGTTGAAAGACGAGTCTCTCATTGTTCCTCATGATTTCAGTTATGTATGTTCATTACTCATGAGATTTATATATGTAGGCATGTTCTAAAGTAGGTTTGGCTCAATGTTTAGCTTTTCTTATAAATTTCGTATTTTAGCTTTGAGTCAATCGATTATGTTATGATATGTCATGATGATATGTTATGTTATGATGAGATCATGATTTCAGAAAGAAAGCATGCCAGCGCTACTCTCAGATTCTTAACGTTTATGTTTTATAGTATGCGTTGTCTTTAAATGATTTTATTTACTTAAGTAGTTTCACTTACCTTGCATACTCAGTACATTCCACGTACTGACCGTGTACTCTATGTTGTATCGTTTCATGATACAGGAACCGGCTCTCAGGTTCAGCCCCGCTCATTGTTTGAGTTTAGAGTTAGCACCTTTGTTGTTGGTGAGTCCTTATCTCCCGAGGACTAGACTACTCAAATTTCCTTATGTATTTTCAATTTTTGCTTGTTGAGTTAGTTGGGGGTCTTGTCCCAACAACTCATCATGTTTAGAGTCTTTTCAGACATATGATGTAATCAGCTTCGGATTGTGAATTCTGATGTTATTTTTAAGTTTGGACTTCCGCTATGATTATATTGTTGATGATTTAGTTTCATTGATCGAGTTAGATATATTCTTATGCCATGGGTCAACTTGGGGTCTTCCGATGCTCCTTGTCTCATGTTATGATCCGAGCCTCCGTTTGGGTCATGAAAAATTTGGTATCAGAGCAAACGGATTGAAGTGTCCTAGGGTGTTTGAAAGCCGCTTTAAGTAGAGTCTTTTTCATGGGTGTGAAGTGCACCACACTTATAACGAAGAGGCTACAAAATGTTTAGGAAATGTTCCCTTCTTTCATGATCTTTGTCGTGCGATAAAATGTCTCCCTATCCTTCAAATTCGTGTTATCTGCAATTGCAGAATCATGTCTCCCCGAAGAATGTGGTAGAAGGAATGGAAATAGAGAAGGCCATGAGGATGGCAATGGGAATGGGCAGCAGCAGGCCCCACCAGTTCAGGAGCATCAGGCATCAGAGATGGATGCCTATGTTGAATTTCGGTCAGCTATTCAGATGCTTGTGCAAGCCTTGACCGCTTAGGTCAATCAGTAGGCTGTTGCGCATGTTCCTCAAACTGGAAATGCAGCGGCGGCTCGAGTTCGAGTCTTCTTGAGAATGAACCCGCCCGAGTTTCTCGGGTAAAAAGTGGATGAGGACCCGCATGAGTTCATAGATGAGATAGTGAAGATCACCCAAGTCATGGGGGTGAAAGGAGTTGAGTGCCTGGAGTTGGCCTCGTACCAGTTGAAAGGAGTTGTGCACATTTGGTTTTACCAATGAAAAGATAGTAGGGTCACCGGAGTGGGCCTTGTCACTTGGGATGAGTTTCATGTTGAATTCTTGGATTTATTCTTCCATTGTGAGATGAGGGAGCTAAAGGCAGCTGAGTTTGTAAATTTGAAGCAAGGAAGGATGATGGTTCAGGAGTATGCTCTCGAGTTGACTCGCCTATCACAGTACACCCCATAGTTAGTAGTTGATCAGAGGACGCGAGTGAGTAGATTCGTTCATGGAGTAGGGGGCTATTTTGACAAGGATTGCAGGACCACTATGCTCCATCAAGATATGGATTTCCATCGGATAGTCTTGTATGCCCAATAGATGGAGGTGGCACATCTGAGAGAGAGGGAGGCCAAGAGGGCCACGACCGATGACTACAGATTCTCACAGCCGAGGTCAGGAGGTGGCCACTGACAGCAGATCCACCAGAGATCATCAGCTCCAACATCTTTAGCATTGAGTGTTCCATCCAGATCAAGGCACGATCAGAGGGGGCGAGCATTAGGCTCAAGGGGTCAGAGTAGTATAGCCGCAGATTCTAGTGTTCCAGTTTGCTACAGGTATGGCCGGTGTCACACGGGCCAGTGTCTAGAAGGTACAGGTGCTTGTTTCCGGTGTGAGAAGCTCGAACACATGCTTAGAGATTACCCAGCAGAAAGGTAGGATCATAATTGGGTCCAAGGCCCAGCTTCTAGTTCTGCAGCCCCTCCCGCACACTCAACACATCAGGGTGCATCTACTAGTGTAGGTGGCGGTCAGTGCCAAAATAGATTCTATGCCTTAGCATCCCGCCAGGAGCAGGAGGTCTCCCTGCAAGTGGTCACTAGTACGTTACGAGTTTTTCAAATTGATGTTTATGTGTTGTTAGATCCGGGGGCTACCTTGTCTTTTGTGACTCCTTATGTGGACAGTAGCTTCGGAGTCAGTCTTGAAGTCTTCTCAGAACCCTTCTTAGTTTCTACTCTAGTAGGTGACTCAATTATAGCTAGATGGGTGTATAGATGTTGCCCAGTCTTAGTTCATCAGAAGGTCACCTCAACAGATTTGATAGAGTTAGCCATGATGGATTTTGATGTTATTCTCGACATGGATTTTCTATTTGCATGCTATGCTTCCATTAATTGTAGAACCTGGGCAGCGGAGTTCAGATTTTTAGATGAGCTAGTCTTAGAATGGAAGGGTAGTTAATCCGTGCCTGTAGGTCGTTTCATTTCCTACCTTAAGTCCAGAAAGATGATTTCTAAGGGTTATGTGTACCATCTAGTTAGGGTTAAGGATGTTGATTCCGAGATCTTGACTATCCAGTCAGTTCCAGTAGTACATGAGTATCCATATGTCTTTCCAGATGATTTACCGTGAATCCCTCCTAAGAGGGTGATCGATTTTGGCATTGACCTTCTTCCCGACATGCAGCCTATATCTATTTCTCCCTACATAATGGCTCCACCTGAGCTAAAAAAGTTGAAGGACTTGTTAGATAAGGGTTTCATTAGACTGAGCAAGTCCCCATGGGGTGCACCAATTCTCTTTGTCTGAAAGAAAGATGGTTCTCTTCGAATGTGCATTGATTATTGGAAATTGAACAAAGTCACCGTCAAAAATAGGTATCGTCTACCTGGGATTGATGACTTATTCGATCATATTCAGGGTGCTAAGAGTTTCTCAAAGATGGATCTCCGGTCCGGGTACCATCAGCTCAGAGTTCCGGAGTGTGACATCCCGAAGACAACCTTCAGGATGCGGTATGGTCATTATGAGTTTTTAGTTATGTTTTTTGGACTAACGAATGCTCCTGCAGGTTTTATGGACTTGATCAATAGGGTGTTCAAGCCATACTTGGATATGTTCGTGATTGTGTTCATTGATGACATCCTGATATACTCTCGGAGCGAGGAGGAGCATGCCGCTCATTTAAGAATAGTGCTTCAGACTCTCAAGGTTCGTCACTTACATTCCAAATTCAGCAAGTGTGAGTTTTGGTTGAAATCCATAGCATTTTTGGGCCATGTGGTATCAAGCGAATGCGTAATGGTGGGCTCTCAGAAAATCAAGGCGGTGAAGAATTGGCCTAGACAAGTGAATCCTTCAAATATTCAGAGTTTCTTGGGTTTAGCTGGCTACTATCGAAGGTTCGTGGAAGGGTTCTCATCGATTGCAACACCATTAACGAAATTGACCCAAAAGAAGGTGAAATTCAAATGTTCGGAGGCTTGTGAGATGAGCTTACAAGAGTTGAAGACTCGACTTACTTCAGCACCAGTGGTAACTCTACCGGAGGGTACTGATGGTTTGTGGTGTATTTTGATGCTTCAAGGAACGGACTGGGGTGTGTGTTGATACAACATGGGAAGGTTATAGCATATGCCTCTAGATAGGTAAAAGTCCACGAGAAGAAATACCTGACCCATGATCTTGAACTAGGTGCTCTTGTGTTCGCATTGAAGATATAGAGACATTATTTGTATGCAGTCCACGTAGATGTGTTCACAGACCATAAGAGCTTGCAATATGTGTTTAGTCAGAAGGATCTGAATCTTCGGAAACAGAAGTAGTTGGAGCTACTCTCGGACTATGATATGAGTGTGCTTTACCATCCAGGTAAGGCCAACATAGTAGTGGACGAACTTAGTAGGCTCTCCATGGAGAGTGTGTCCCATGTGTATGAGGGGAAGAAGGAATTGGTGAAGGATGTGCATCAACTCGCAAGGTTGGGAGTTAGGTTGGTTAACTCGATTGATGGCGGTGTTGTGGTTCTGAATAGATCAGAATTGTCCTAGGTTACTGATGTGAAAGCTAGACAAGATGAGGAACCAATTTTGGTAAAGTTGAAGGAAGTCGTTCAAAGTCAGAAGGTGGAGGTCTTCTCCTAAGGCGGAGATGGTGTGCTTCGACACCAGGGTCGCCTATGTGTTCCAGATGTTGATGATTTGAGAAGTCGGATGTTGCATAGGCTCATGGATCCAGGTATTCTATCCACCCAGGTGCCACAAAGATGTACCGTGACTTACGGGAAATCTATTGGTGGAAATGGTAAGAAAAAAGATATTACACAATTCGTAGCCAAGTGTTTGAATTGTCAGCAAGTAAAGGTTGAGCATCAGAGATAGGGAGGTGTACTCCAGGATATCAACATTCCTACTTGGAACTGTGAAGAAATTAATATGGATTTCATCACAGGTTAACCTCGTACTCGTTGACAATATGACTTCATTTGGGTTGTGGTAGACAGGTTGAACAAGGCTGAACATTTTCTACCGATTAAAACCACGGATTTCGCAGAGGATTATTCCAAACTATATATTCGAGAGCTAGTTTGATTGCATGAGTTCCCTTATCTATCATTTATGACAGAGGTACCTAATTTACCTCTCAGTTTTGGAAGTCATTTCAGAAAGGAATGGGCACACTAGTTAAGCTCAGTACGACATTTCACCAACAAATGGAAGGTCAAGCGGAGTGGACAATCTAGACTCTCGAGTACATGTTGAGGACATGCGTGATTGACCGCAAAGGTAGTTGGGATGATCACTTGTCCCTGATCGAGTTTTCCTAGAATCACAGTTATCACTTTAGTATCCACATGGCGTCGTTCTAGGCTCTCTATGGGCGGAGATGTAGATCGCCCATCGGGTGGTTTGAGGTTGGCAAGGTGGCGATGATAGGTCCATATTCGGTTCATGAGGCAATGGAGAAGGTTCAGTTGATAAGGGACAGGTTGAAAATTGCTCAGAGTCATAAAAAGTCCTAAGCTGTTGTGAGGAGGAGAGAACTCGAGTTCATGGTGGATGATTGGGTATTTTTAAAGGTATCTCTCATTAAGGGGGTGATGCGGTTTGGAAAGAAGGGAAAACTCAGCCCTCGTTATGTTGGCCCTTATTGGATTGTGAGAAGAGTTGGCAAGGTGGTGTATGAATTGGTGTTCCCCTCAGAGTTATCTTTCGTGCATCCTGTGTTTCATGTATCGCTCTTGAAGAAGTATTTGGGTGATCAAGCTTTAGTTGTCTAAGTGGGCAGTGTTGGTTTGAAAGACAACCTTAGTTATGAAGAGGTTTCAGTGGAAATACTGGACCGATAGGTTTGAAGGCTAAGGAACAAGGAAGTAGCTTCAGTTAAAGTGTTATAGAGGAATCAACAGGTTGAAGGAGCTATGTGGGAGGCCTAAGAGGATATGATGGCTATTTACCCACATTTATTCTCTACCAGCTCAGTTTCAGCTTGAGGTATCAGTTTTGCACTCAGACTCTATTTAGTTTCATGTTCAGTTCATGTGCGCAAGTTTCTTTTATGTATATGGATGTGTGTATGATTCGTGAATTCATTTCAGCTGTGTAATTTGAATGGAAGGTAGTTATTCTATCAGTTTTCAGTTTAAATGATCAGTATTTGAATATGATAATTACATTTATCTACATAATTTTTTGTGTTTTCCAACATTTGAGGACAATTGTTCCTTAGGGAGAGATATTGTTATACCTCGGAAGCCCAAAGATTAGACCCAGGAGTTGAAATGGAGAAAAATTTAAAAACTGGTACTAGGCACAGAACGAGTCTTGAGGTTACCCATTTGTGCAGCCTACGACTCGTGATGTGACTTGTGGGGAGGCTAGGTGAGGAATTTAGGAATTGGAGAAATAGGATCCCCACGGGCGTGACCACGACTCCTGGTCAGGATCCACGAGTTGTTAGGTCAGTTGCGAGGTGGGTGAGTAAGAAAAGAAAAGGAAGAAGGTCAGTGGACTTGACGGAAGGACCCCATAAGTTGTGGTCAGTCCCCACGATTCGTGGGGAGGGTCGTGGTCAGCTAACTATGGAATTAATTGGCATGGAGGCAGTGTACATAACGGGTGGTGAACACCAGTCGTGGTCACCAGCAATGAGTCGTGAGGGTTCCCATGATGAGCCCAGATGACCAGATGAGCAGTGTACATGACGGACGACTCCACGAGTCATGGCCTAGGGTAACGAGTTGTTAGGTCCCTCGTGGGGACCACCTGACAGTTATTTTCTGCAAATTTAGTAAGGGCTTTTCCATAATTCCTAAGTTCTAAGGCCTAATTACATCTTTTTGAGTTTTGAATAGTGACTTTTAAAGGGGTTGAGTGCATTTTAGGCCTTATTTCTTCATGCATCCCCGGTAGACTAGAGAGAGTGATCAAGCCTAGCATTCATTAATTTCTCTTCACTTGCCTATTGGGCATTCAAAGAAGTGTAAGAATCAGCTACCAACAGGTATGTAGGGTTATGAATAGGTGATTCCTTTCACACCCATGCCCATGCCCTCTCTAAATCATGAATGATCTATGACTATCTATGGGGTTTTAAACCAATGCATGAATTTACTAATTCTTTACATGGGTATGATATAAATACATTTCTACAACTGAATTATGAAGCATGGGTGAGTTTTATAATGTTTTCAATTAAAAATCATGTTTCTAGCCTTATGAATGAAAAAGCCCATTGATGAGAAGTTCATGAAAGATGAGATTTGTGATGAATGTATGATGATGATGAGATATTATGATGAAAAGTTTGTTTTCAGGCTACCCATGTTTAAAATCATGTTTTCGATATGAATTGAGTATTTTCAACAAAGCTTTGGGCAATGCCCACATGTTCAAAGTATGATTGATGATTTCCCTAGTTAAGCTTACCACATGATTTTACAGAGAAGGCTCCCACTTATATTTTCAGCTTGTGATATGTTTGAGTTAAAGTTTTTCATATGCGTAGCTTACCACACGATTTTGGAGTGAAGACTCCCAATTATCTTTATCTTGTGGTATGGTTTGAGTGAAAGCTTCTATTATGCATGATTTCCTCTTTGACATGTATCTGATTTATGAGCTTCGTCAGTAGACGATGTTGAGCTTCGTTGAATAACGATATAGAGCATATGCATGTTTTTGGAAGTAGTGTCTAGCACCAAGCAGGCTAAGGTTCGATCACCTTATGCCTTAGAACTACGCGCAAATGTAGGTTTATACATTATGATTTTCGAGACCTCCTTTGTGAGATATCCCCGGCCCTATTGGCCCATGAGCTTAATATCAACATCATGGTATCATCTCTAGCCCCGACAAGGCTTTGGACGGCTCTACCCACTTGAGTGTGATAGTTGGGACCACGTAAGCTCTCTCGTGGTATGTCGCGTAAAAGACGAGTCTCCCATTGTTCCTCATGATTTCAGTTATGCATGTTCATTACTCATCAGATTTACATATGTAAGCATGTTCTAAAGCAGGTTTGGCTCAGTGTTAAGCTTTTCTTATAAATATCGATTTTCAGCTTTGAGTCAATCTATTATATTATGATATGTCATGATGATATGTGATGTTATGATGAGATCAAGATTTCAAACAGAATGCATGCCCGCCCTACTCTCAGATTCTTAATGTGTATGTTTTACAGTATGCATTGTCTATAAATGATTTTATTTACTTAAATGGTTTTACTTACCTTGCATACTCAGTACATTCCACGTACTGACCGCATACTCTATGATGTATTGTTTCATGATACAAGACCCAGCTCTCAGGTTCAGCCCTGCTCCTAGTTCGACTTCAGAGTTAGCACCTTCATTGTTGGTGAGTCCTGATCTCCTGAGGACTAGACTACTCAGATTTCCTTATGTATTTTCAGTTTCAACTTGTTGAGTTAGTGTGGGGTCTTGTCCCAACAACTCATCATGTTTAGAGGCTTTTCAGAATTTGTGAATTATTATGTAATGTTTAAGTTTATATTTCCTCTATGATTATATTGTTGATTATTCAGTTTCACTGATCGAGTTAGATATATGCTTATGCCACGGGTCGACTTGGGGTCTTTTGGGGCTCTTTGTTCCGTGTTGCGATTTGGGCCTCCATTTGAGTCATGATAGATAGAGGTCGTGCCCAAACTACTAGGTCAGCAGCAGCTCCAACACTCTCAGCTCCATAGGGGGCATCCACTAGTGGGGCTGGCGGGTAGCGCCAAAACAGATTCTATGCCCTCGCCTCGCGTCAGGAGCAGGAGATTTCACCGGATGTGGTTACTAGTATATTCTGAGTGTTCCACCTTGATGCTTATTCTTTGTTAGATCCAGGGGCTACTTTGTCTTTTGTGACACCTTATATTGCTAGTAGCTTTTGAGTTAGTCCCGAAATGCTGTCAGAACCATTCACAATCTCTACTCCCGTTGGATATTCAGTTGTAGGTAGGCGGGTGTATAGAAGTTTCCCGATCACATTATTGCAGAAAGTCACCTTCATAGACCTAGTAGAGTTAGCCTCTACTTACTTTGATATGATTCTTGGCATGGATTGGTTGTATGCATGTTATGCTTCGATTAATTGTAGGACCCGTGCGATGGAGTTCCGCTTTTCGTGTGAGTCGGTCTTAGAGTGGAAGGGTAGTTCGTCCGTGCCTGTAGGTCATTTTATTTCCTATATTAAGGCCAGGAAGATGATTTCTAAGGGTTGCATATACCATCTAGTTAGGGTTAAGGATGTTGAGTCTGAGACCCCGATTATCGAGTCAGTTTTAGTGGTATGTGAGTATCCGGAAGTGTTCCCTGATGATTTATCGGGTTTTCCTCCCGAGAGGGAAATCGAATATTGTTTTGACCTCCTTCCAGACACGCAACCAATATCTATTCCTCCTTACAGAATGGCTCCAGCCGAGCTAAAAGAGTTGAAGGAGCAGTTGAAGGATCTTTTTTATAAGGGTTTCATTACACCAAGCAAATCCCTATGGGGTGCACCAGTTCTCTCTATCAGAAAGAAAGATGGTTCTCTTTGTATGTGCATTGATTATTGGCAATTGAACAAAGTCACCATCAAGAACAGGTATCCTCTACCCAGAATTGATGACTTATTTGACCAGCTTCAGGGTGCCAAGTATTTTTCGAAGATAGATCTTAGATCCAGGTACCATCAGCTCAGAGTCTGGGGGAGAGACATCTCGAAGACAACCTTTAGGATGTGTTATGGTCATTATGAGTTTGTAGTTATCTCTTTTCGACTAACGAATGCTCCCGTAGCTTTTATGGACTTGTTGAACAGGGTGTTCAAGCCATAACTGGATATGTTCATGATTGTGTTTATTGATGACATCCTGATATACTCTCGGAGCGAGGAGGAGCACACCGCTCATTTGAGGGTGGTGCTACAGAATCTCACTGATCGCCAGTTATATGCTAAATTTAAAAAGTGCGAGTTTTGGTTGGACTCAGTGGCATTTTTGGGCCATGTGGTATTGAGTGAGGGCATACAGGTGGACTCTCAAAAAATAAAAGCGGTGAAGAACTGGACTAGACCGGTCAATCCTTCAAATATTCGGTGCTTTTTGGGCTTAGCTGGCTACTATTGGAGATTTGTTGAAGGTTTCTCATCCAATGCAGTACGTTTGACCAAATTGACCCAAAAGAAGGTGAAATTCCAATGGTCGGAGGCTTGTGAGAAGCGCTTCCAAAAGTTGAAGGCTTAACTTACCTTAGCACTATTTTTAACTCCACCCCAGGGTACCGATGGATTCATGGTGTATTGTGATGCTTCAAGGGTTGAACTTGTGTGTGTATTAACGCATTACGGAATGGTTATAGCATATGGCTCCAGACAGCTGAAAGTTCTTGATAAGAATTACCCAACCCACAATCTGGAATTGGCCGCTTTGGTATTCACCTTGAAGTTATGGAGACACTATTTGTACGGGGTCCATGTGGATGTGTTTATGGACCATAAGAGTTTACAATATGTGTTTACCCAGTGGGATCTCAACCTTTTTCAAAATAGGTGGTTAGAGCTACTCAAGGACTATGATGTGAGTGTCCTTTACCATCCGGCAAGGCTAATGTAGTAGCGGACGCACTTATAAAACTCTCTATGGAGAGTTTGTCCCATGTGGACGAGGAAGGAGCTGGTGAAGGATGTGCATCGAGTTACAAGGATGGGAGTTCAGTTGGTTGACTCAATCGATGAAGGTGTTATTGTTTAGAATGGATCAGAATTGTCCTTTGTGACTGATGTGAAAGCTAAACAAGACGAGGACCAGACTTTGGTAAAGTTAAAGGAAGCCATTTAGAATCAGAAGGTAGAGGTCTTCTCCAAAGGGGGAGATAGTATGCTTCGTTACCAGGGTCACTTATGTATTCCAGATGTTGATGATTTGAGAAACCAAATGTTGCATGAGGCTCATGGTTCCAGATATTTAATACATCTAAGTGCCACCAAGATGTACCGTGACTTACGGGAAGTTTATTTGTGGAATGGCATGAAGAAAGACATGGTAGAATTGTAGCTAAGTGCCCAAAATGTCAGCAAGTGAAGGTTGAACATCAGAGACCTGGAGGTGTGCTCCAAGATATTTGCATTCCTACTTGGAAGTGGGAAGAGTTCAATATGGACTTCATAACAGGTTTTCCTTGCACTCGACGCCAATATGACTTCATTTGGGTTGTTGTAGACAGGTTGACCAAAGCCGCTCATTTTCTTCGGGTCAAAACCACGGATTTGGCAGAGGGTTATGCCAAACTATACATCTGAGAGCTAGTTCGGTTGCATGGAGTGCCTTTGTCCATCATATCATTTAGTGGTACCTAATTTACCTCTTAGTTTTGGAGGTCGTTCCAAAAGGGAATAGGTACTCAGGTTAAGCTCAGCATAGTATTTCACCCACAAATGGATAGTCAGGCGGAGCAGACAATTCAGACTCTTGAAGATAGAGAATGTGTGATTGACTTCAAGGGTAGTTGGGATGATCGTTTTCCTCTTAGCGAGTTTGCATACAATAACAGTTACCATTTTAGTATTTAGATTGCCCCATTTGAGGCTCTCTATGGACAGAGGTGTAGATCGCCTATTGGCTGGTTTGAAGTTGGTGAAGCTGCGATGATAGGACCATATTCATTCCATGAGGCTATGGAGAATATTTAGCTAATACGGGACATGTTGGAAACGGCTCAAAGTCACCAAAAGTGCTATGCCGATGTGAGGAGGAGAGAACTCAAGTTTGAAATGGATGATTGGGTATTTTTGATGGTTTCTCCTATGAACGGATTGATGCGGTTTGGAAAGAAAGGAAAACTCAACCCTCGTTATGTTGGCCTTTATCGGATTGTGAAACGGGTGGGCAAGGTTGCATATGAATTGGATTTGTCCTCAGAATTAGCTTCCGTTGATCTTGTTTTCCATGTATCGCTCTTAAAGAAGTGTTTGGGTGATCCAACTCTAGTTGTCCCGGTGGACAGTCTCGGTGTGAAGGACAACCTTAGTTTTGCGGAGGTTCTAGTGAAAATATAGAATCGTTAGCTTCGGAGGCTAAGAAATAAGGAAGTAGCTTTAGTCAAGGTTTTATGAAGGAATCAACATGTTGAGGGAGCTATGTGGGAAGAAGAAGCAGACATGATGGCTAGATACCCACATTTATTCTCTACCAACTCAGTTCCAACTTGAGGTATCAGTTTTTTCCCTAGTACTTTATTTAGTATTCATGTTCTGTTCATGTGCCCCAGTTTCTTTCATGAATGTGGATGTGTATATGATTTAGGGATTTAGTTCAGCTATGTAGTAAATCGGAGTTAGTCATTTCGTTAGTTTTCAGCCTAAATCATCAATATTTGAGTATGATGATTGCATTTCTCTATTTTCTATATAATTTCCCACATTTGAGGACGAATGTTCCCAAGGTGGAGATATTGTAATACCCCGAAAGTGCTTAAGACTAGACCTGGGATTTTAAAAATGGAAGTTGGCAGAAATCTGGAAAAAAATCATCACAGAACAAGTCATGTAACGGATCATTCGTTCCACCAACGATCTGTAGGAAGTGTCCGTGGTAAGGTGTAGCAGGGTCGAAGTTGGGGGTAACGGGTCAAGGAATGATCCGTGGATTGATGTCAGGAGTCGTTTTTTATGGTCATGGTGAGATTGATTCTTGGTCAAGGAGGAGGTAACGGGTTGTGAGATGACTCGTGGTAAGAAGCAATGGATCGTGGTGAGAAACTGCGGGAAAGAGTAGGAAAATCTCCAGTCGAGGTAACAGATGGTAACCACGACTTGTTGGAAGGAGGCACGAATCGTGATGTGGCTCGTGGGAAGGCCTAGGTGCAGGTCGTCAGGGAGAACAACGGAGGATACAATGGACTGTCGTCTGATGTAACGACTTATCCTGTCGAGCCGTAGTGTTTGAATCTGAGAAGTTAAGATTTGGAAATTGAAGTAACGGATGGATACCATGAGCCGTGGTATTCTGGTACGACCCGTAGGATCTCCCGTGGTCACTAGCAGTGCTAAATTTTCAGGAAATTCGTTAAGGGTATTTTAATCATTCCTAAGTCCTAGGATCATGAACTAGGTCGTTTAAGTCTCGAAATGCAGTGTTTTATGAGGAGAAAATCTATCCTAGGATCATTCACATCCATGCATGCATATTGAAAGGGTTTAGGAGGTTTTCAAGTTAGAGTTCTTCAAGTTTTCCTTCAATCTTCCATTGGGTTTTCAAGGGTTGGTAAAATCAGATCTTCCCCAGGTATTTAGGGTTATGAATGGGTGAATCCGTTCACACCCATGTCCAAGCTCTCTTTAAATCATAGAAATTTCTATGTTGATTCCATAGGGTTTTTAACCCAATGCATGAAATTCCTAATTCTCTACATGAGTATGATCTAAATGAGTTTTTATTATTGAATTATAAATTATGGGCAAGTTTTACGTCGTTTCCCACTAAAACTATGTTTTAAGCTTTTTAAACTTAAATTCCCATTTATGAGAAACTTATGAAAGTTGAGATTTATGACGAATGTTAATGTATGATGAGGTATTAATGATGAAAAGCATGTTTTCAAGTTACCCATGTTTATAATCATGTTTTCAAGTGAATTAAGTATTTTCAAGCATGTTAAAGTATTGAACAATGCCCACATGTTCAAGTATAATTTATAATTTATGATATGGATTTCATGATTGATCGATTTATGACGTTGGCCTATTTACGGGCCCTTGGTTCATGGATAAACATGTATGTAAATGGGGATCAACGATGTTAAATTTTTATTTGGCCATGAATCTTATGAATAATGTTTATGATTTACATATGAGCCTTGGGAGCAGTGTCTAGCACCGAGTAGCCCGACATTTAAAGGACCACACCGGTGTCTCCTATCTACGTGCAACCATATGTTCTTATTGATACATTACAATGTTAATGGATCCCCTCTTTCATGATATCACATACTGCACGTTCCTTGCCTGGTAAGTCGAGATGACTCTGCCCACTTTAGTGAGATAGTTGGGGCATCATGTAAGGCTTTACCATGATTGTGTCGGTTATGAAGAGTCCTCCCATTGTTCCGCATGTTTTATGCATTCTTATGTTTATGTTACTTTTTCTCAAGTTATGATTTGTAAAGTGTTCTCTTAAGACTATGATGAGGAATGGATTACGAATGTCTTGAAAACCTTGAGCCTTATGTTATATTGCAATATTTATGTTATGAGCATGTTGTCCTACCCTTATGAACTTTTATGTATTTTAAATGTCAGTATTACTTATCTTGCATACCGATGACATTCCACGTACTGACTGCATATTCTATGTTGTATCATTTCATGATAAGGTTTCGATCTTCAGATCCAACACCGTCATTAGCTCATTAAGGAGTTAGCATCCAGCTCATTGGTGAGTCCTCTTCTCCCGAGGACCCGTTTATATAAGTTATCCTTTAAGTTTAGTTTTATAGACTTGTCGAGTTAGTTGGGGTGTTGTCCCATCAACCCATCGGATATGTTATAGGCTTTCAGACTATGTGTAGTATTAAGCTATCATGTATGAAGTGCGTTACGCTTTCCATGTTATGTCATGATTATGCTTCCGTTATGTTATCATGTTGAGTATTCCACTTTATTGGAATTAGATAGATGTATGTTCATGCCATGGGTTGACTTGGAGTCTTTCTAGGCTCCTTGTCCTGTGTTGCGATCAATGTCTACGTTCGGATCGTGACTACTTTAAAGTCTCAAAGTTTCTAAGACTAACCTTTTGGATCAGGAATTCTGGAGGTCAAATAATAAAAGGGAATATGCAAATTTTGTGGCTAAGAAAAAAATAAGACTTGTGGCTAAAGGGGGTTAACGAGGGAAAATATTCAAGAAGTAAAACAAACATGGAAAACATGGTTTTTTTCAAAGAAACCCCTTAATCATCTCTTAACTCTTTAACAACTAGCCATTCAATATACACTAAGGCAAGTTCTAGATACTACATTATCTATAAAACATAACAATTAAGCTCACCTTAGATGGCATTAAGAGTCTAGTCGGTTTTCTATAGCTATACATTCATACAATCACATTGAATGACATTTTTCACTATTAAGCCCTAAAAGTGCCTTGAGTCGAATTAAAGAACCATGTGTGTCTCTCATAGAATTCTCACTTATGGAATTAAGATGACCACTTCATTGGCTCTAGCATAGCCGCTTAGTGGGAATGTCAAAGAGATCACAAGTGTTTTACGTCTGACTCAATCATAAAAATAAAAAAAAACATGACTAATTTCCCTTAAGACGGTCATTATCTATCCATCATCAGGAAGGGTCACTACTCTATGACGACCAAAACAAAAAAAATTGAATCTAAGATTAAACCAAACAAAACTCAACTACTAGAGACGAACAAATTATCATAGTCATAACAAGGCATCATCCAGATTTTCACTCATCAACAATACTATCTATTACAAACAAGACCTAATCAATAACAGAGCTACTACCATAGGAAATGGAATCCAATGTTATGGCCTACTATGAATATAGTAAAGAGCTAACAGAAAATCTTTCCTCCACCCTATACTTAAATGGTGCACTATCCTCTGTGCATAAACAAATATATCACGTAGGTAGAGAAAAGAAACTTCCTGGGCTGCTATGCACAGTCATCATCACCAGGATTGTACTCCTGATCATCATCATTATCATCATCACCATCAATCTATATGGATCATGTGGCAGCATCCTCCTCCTCATCATTATCCTAGTCATCAACCTCATCAGTAAGCACCATGGCCTCATCATCATCCAACGGCTCCCCAAAAGCATTCCCACTATTCACATCTGCATCACACTCTCTATGAGGGGGTACCGCTCCTCCAGGCTGTCGTCTCCTCCTCAATATCAGGTCGACCTCCAACCTCAACTGTAAATCTAGCATCCCAAACATTCAACCTGCCCAACTACCATCTCGAGCCTGGCGATTAGCTACTGTGAGAAGTGGAGATATGGAAGTGATTGGCTCCTTTACCTTAGTGACATTCATTAGCTTACCCACCAGGTGCCCTGCTAAAGGTAGGTCAAGATTTGCCTCTTCTTCCTCAATGCCGGCGTCTCTTGAAATCTGAGTCAGGTGACTGCCATAATAGTACTTTCACCTGCAGTTTCCCCTCGATCTCCTCACATTTTCCCGGAGCATTGCACCAAAGTTGATTTGTAGCACTTATATCTGCATGTATACAAACACGACTCGCTCTCTACTGATCTATGTTATGTTTATCCCATGGAGAATCACGGCACAAACCAGTTTCACCCAAACTTTTGCCTCCTTATTCAAGTAGTAGAATGCAAATGTGGCATGAGCGCCCTTGTGGTCCCTTTACCAATGGGCAGATAGTGTATGGCGAATGTCGCGGTATGGGGGCTTCTCTAGCAGAATAAATTACTTGGAAGGGTCTACTGCAGGTGTACTGAGGAAGGCATTGAATCTCTTAAAAGTGAACTGAACCACCTGACCCCGTATTTTGATCTCATTGATCTCTCCAAAGGAAGTGACCCGGTTTGCATAAAATTCCCTCACCAAAGTGAAAGTTGCATTGTTCAAGCATCACTGATATATATCGCAATCCCAACTCACGACCTTATCAAAGATGGTAGGGAACTCAAGTGCGAGGTGGCCTTCGTCAATCCGATTCTCAGAAGCATATTTGGCTTCCTTTAGTGTGTTGAATGATGTTAATCCATGAGGCTCTGCAACTTTTTCTCTGAATCTCTTAGCATGGGTTCCCTTGGCGACCGATGAACTTGATCTTTTTGTACCTTTTTGAAGCCGCTTGAGACCTTTGTTAGCGATCTCCACTTCCTTTCCTTTGTCGGCTTTTTATTCCATGACACCTTACAATCAACAACTAAGAACTTCACAAGATTAGTTCGTAAATAAAAATGCTAGTTAATTAAGTGTAACGGGTGCAAATTGACTCCACACTTAATTTTCTAGCATACTTCGGAAAATTTGTAAAATAGGGTACTCAAGACTTCCCCCATTATCATCCCAAATCTAAACATCCAAATTATCCACTAACTTCACATTAAAAGCAAGTTCATGAATTTTTTCACATCTCTCCTTTTTATTTTTTCTTCTTTTCTTTTCAGCAAGGCCTCACTTTTGCAAATTCTTTCACCTTCCCACCTTTAATTTATAATTCAAGTAACTGACACATGTATGTAGTTACAATCAATTCATTTTACAACCAACATGAAATTTACTACAATCCAAAATGAATTAATATGACTTTTCAACAACTCAAGATTCTTCACACTCAAGAATTTAAGAACTATGCACTTTCTCTCTCTACAATCAATGTTCTACCCATCAATTTCATGACACTCAATTCATCCCCAAAACATCAAATCACTACATTCAACCAAAAATAAGCAACCGAACAAGGATAACACATTATCATGAAAGAATTTGAGAGATTAAAGCTAATTAAACCCATATTATGAAATTCAAGATTTTTCAACAACAATGGTGAATTTGGGTCTTTAACTTGGGGAAGAAAGCATGGGGGCATGCTCTTTACACTAAATAACCAAGAGAGAAGAGAATTACTTACTTAAGTTGGAGAGATTAACTTACCCAAGCTTCTTGAAAAAGACAATAATTGAGAAATGGCGAGAGGGAGAGCATCAAGAAGTGGTCATGCCTTCACTCCTGCAACCAAACCAAATTTGTGTAATAGAGTTTCTACGAGTTTCGAGGAAGCACTCTTCAGGCTGAGGTCCTTTATTTGAAAGTTATTGTACATGAATGAACCTGAAGATATTTATGGGTTAGGTGAGGGAAGAGAGAGAAATCTGTTGCTTTTTATTTTTCAATTTTTAATGAGAGAGGATGAATAGGGATTTAAAATACAGGTCTGGGCATGGATTTTTAGTAATTTTCAGGTCCTTGGGTCAAATTTGACCTATTATACCAAAAAAATTTCAGACAGAACACCACTGGGGCGGTGCACCAGTTACCTCACCACACATTTAGAATAATATTTCTTCATGGATTAGGTCTGGCGCGACGCACAACCCATAGCACCAATTTGAAAAAATTTTCTTTCTGAATTTTAACACTTGGCACCCCACACTAGGTATCTCGTCCATGAATTAGACTTTTTCAACTTAATTTCCCAGCTCTTTTGCCTTAAAAGCCCTATTCATCTCTACAAAACCAAAAAATGTTAGAAAGATGGGTTGCCTCCCACCAAGTGTCATAGTTATAGTCGTGGCATGACATTCATGGGTTGCCTCCCGTATAGTGATTGATTTAATGTCATGGTATGACAACACTCCTTCTCATTCCTTCAATCGAGTGAGATGATTAGGATCACCTGTTGAATTCTAATGCAACACATGCTGCTCAACTACCTGCCTACACCCTCCAGTCTCTACCGTTGGTATCACTATGAAGTCCTCATAATGAGGTGGCAACCTTGCCGCTCTAAAAACATCAAATACAGCCTCCTGACCATCTACAATGATTGACATCTTGCGCGAATTCACCTTTATAACTGCATCGGTGGTGGCTAAGAATCCTCTCCCCAAAATGAGTTGAACAACTGCATCTGCTTTGTAATCTAGGATTATGAAGAACACTAGTAAGACGAAAGGTCCCACCTTGTTCAAGACATCCTCTATGATTCCATCAGGATAAGGAAGAGACCGATTGGCAAGTTGCAAGGTCACTGTGGTAGGACGTGGTTCACCTAAACCTAAGGTTTTGAAAAAGGATGTAGGCATCAGTTTAATGCTTGCACCCAAGTCGTACAGTGCTAAAACCACTTCCTTTCTCCCAATGACCACTAGAATGGTGAAGCTCCCGGGGTCTTTCAGCTTCTTTGGAATTTTGTTCTACACCCGAGAATTGCACTCTTTTGTGAGAGCCATATTCCCAATCTCTGTAAGCCTACTTTTGTTTGAAAAAATATCCTTCAGATACTTGGCATATTTTGGAACTTATTGCAAAAGCTCCACCAATGGCAAGTTAACATGTACCTAGTTTAACACATCAAGAAATTTCTGGCAAATTGTGTCCTCTTTCTGCTTCTTAAACCTTTGTGGAAATGGAGGGGGCGATCTGGCTTCTACCAATTTTGGCTTTGAGTTGGTTGACTAACCAACCTCCTGTCTGGACGTCACAACCTACTCTACATCAACATTCTTATCTCTAGGGTTTATCACACCTATCTCTTTACCACTACGCAAAGAAATTGTGCTCACATTTTCCTTGGGTTCTTCTCTATTGTACTCGAAAGTGCCCCTTGTGGTCTGTTAGTCTGCTGAATGGAAAATTTCCCATAATGTCTCTCCAGGGCTTCTGCATCTTGTTAACCACCTGAGTCCGCTGAACCATCCATCGCTTCTCATTTCCTCGAGTGAACTGATAGACTGTTGGCCATGCGGTCTTGGATAGTTATTCTAAGGCCTTTGGAAATTCTAATTCCCTCCCCATAAGGGATTGGTTGTATTCCTGTACCCCTGGTTATAATTGTTACCTGCAAAACCTCCACCACGACCTAGTTGTCCCGTATAATATAAAGATTCTTAGTGGACAACCTGAATAAACGTGGCCTTCTCCACACACCTCACATGATGGTGGTAGATTCTAGACCTGTTGAACCTGCTAAACCTGACTTCCTGCTGGTGTGGTTACAAGCTTGCTGATCACATTCACCAGCTGACTGATATCCGCTCGGATTGCTGCTACACCATATACCTTGAGCTTTCCTGGCACCTTGGCTGCTGTGAACCCTCTACTTGAGTGCTGATAGTCTTGACTCCCCACTGACATGAGGTTCAAAAGAGGCTCTATCTCATCATAGCTCTTGGATAGAATTTGTCCCTGTGCGGTAGTGTAAAGTAAGATTTTGGACTCCAGTTTGAGCTCCTCTATAAAATTGTTCCCAATAATATCCTTTGGCTGCATGTGGTACGGGCAATCTCTCAAGTAGCCCTCGTATCGTTCCCAAGCCTGATCCAAGGTTTCACCATCTCTCTACACCATACCAAAGATATTCCCTCTCAACTCTTTTGTTGGAAAGAGCCTCCCATATGGTGATGGAACCTGTTGGCTCATTCTGAAGCCACTCCTTGGATTCACCAATCAACAAGAACGAAAGCAAGGTGAGCTTAACATACTCATCTGACATGTTCTGATAGTGAAAGTTCTCACTCAGCTCCACGAACATCATCACATGTCTGTAAGGATCCTCATGCGACTTGCCCTAATATTGGAAGGTATTTTGGTCCAACTGCATGGTCCCTTCCTTCAACTAGAAGTTTCAAGTGATGTCCTGCTTGATCACTTTAGAAGCATTCTCCAAGTTCGGCCTTGCAAAGTTAAGCATTGGAACCCTCTCCTGGTTGTTTCCCTAAGCTTGTTTGTTATTCTCCATAGTTAACCTACAAAAGGTTCTATCAATTTCAGGATTAAAACAAGCCAATGGTGGTCCCTGACTTCTTGTACTTCGCATACACTAAGCACACAACACCTGTAAACTTCACAACCAAACAAAAAAACATAAAATACAGAATAGAGGAATAAAAATTCTAATCTACAAATGATTAATCAATCTTCAAGCCCCCGACAACAGCGCCAAAGACATGATATCGCCCGAGTGCACGTGGTCGTCAAGTAATATAGGACAGTGAAGTCCCGATTATTGATCCCTTAAAGACTTTTTAAATTAATTTCTCAAGGGTTAACTCTTTATTTTGATATTCTAATAAACGAGGATAAAATTGGGGAATGATTTGGAGATTAAACTACTATAACTTGAAATGTAATTTAACAAATTAACTAAAGTTGTTTCAAACGTGATTGTACTTCAAATGATGATGAAAATCTAAGGAAATGGTACTTTTGCTTCAGGTTGAGTTTTCAAGACTTGATTATACTATATTAATTCTTCCTAAGGTTTCTAGTTGCAAGTTATTATCCCATTTCGTGCCACTTTCCCGAGCATCCAAGAACTATCACATGAACCCTAATGCTTATATCCCTATGGTCGCAGGAGAAATATGAAATGACGGTTATGACTACTCATATATCAACTAAACAAGATTTAAAGGTATATCCCTATCCTCATAAACAACTTATAACCTTTAACGCATGGGCCAAAGGATCTCTCAATTCTTGTTTTATATTTATTTTAACCCTTTTTGTTCCCTCTCTCGAGTTTAAGTAAAAGACAAAAAGATTTATTTGATAGGTGATCAGTCTAACGAATAAGCAATTAACATAAGTAAATATAAACCATCTTTAATGAAGAATCAATACTATGATTAATCAACTTATCAAACTTCAACCATAGCTATGACAAAAACCCTAGATAGGAGTTTAGCCACTCATGTTCAAGCAGAAATTCAAAGACGTCATCATTCGAAGCATAAAAATGATAGAGAAAAGAAGAAACCTATGTTATGAACTTGTCTCTCCTCCAAATTTGCGTTACAACTTTATTACGATCAAACAAAATGATGTATGATTGCTAACAAACGATCTACATGTTCTATTTATAAGTGATCCCCCAAATGATGCTTTTTCCCTCGAGTAAATGGCTTTAAAAATCATAAAAATCCATATAGATTGGGGCCTGGTGTAATGCGCCCTCCATATCCCTAGGTTCGACTTTAATTTCATCTGAAGTTTAGCTCTAGGTGCCCACGCTAGCCAATGCACCAAGTAGTTAATCAAATTTCTGAACCTCTGGATCTTCCGGGTGCCCTACGCTATTCAAAGCACCAGAGAATTAGTCATTTCAGATCATTTGAACCCTTTTGGCATGCCACTCCATCCAAAGCACCAGTGTATTGGAAAAATTTCCCAAGTATAGGATGCTTCTGGTGCACCACATCTCTTATCTCGCTGAGGTATTAATCAAATTCTCCTTGGAAGTTTGGGACCTGGCGTGCCACACCACCCATAGCACCAATTTTTGTGTAGAGTTCTCTAAAGTTTAAGGGTTGGTGCACCATGCCAGCCATAACACCAGGCGAACTTTAGCGACCTCTTCTTTCTTCACACGTTTGGTCATTTTTGGGTCCTTTTCCCTTGGTTTCCTTCTCAAAATATTTGAAATCATTTGTTAGCTTAAAAGACATATGAAAACATGAATTCATGCATTTGATAAGGATTATGAACTCAAAATAAGGGTATAAACATGGAAAATAGGTATAAGAGTATGCACAACATCAATTTGATTATGATTTTCCTAAAGCACTTTAACAAAAAAGCACTTGGAAGAAAGAAGAAGGAACAAAATGAACAAAGGGAGATGAGGCAGAAATTAAAAGAAATTTAGTTAAGGGGTGCGCTTGTAAGAAATATATATTGTGCTATCAGTAAGGCGAGGAAAAATAAAATAAAAAATAAAAATAATTTACTTATTGAGAAAAAGGAAAATATAGAAAATTGCTCCTTACTAGCAGTGTATGAAAGTTAAAGACTGTTTAAAGATTAGGGGAGACATAAGGGAAAACAAAGAAGAAGTGAGAAAGATAGATGAAATGAAGAGCAAGTGAGGTAGAAATTAGTGTGATATCTTAAAAGTGCTTAGGGAGTGAGTCACTATTTCTACATAATTTCTACCCGTCCCTTAGCCAGCATTAGAATTTGTGAAGTCTTAATAGATTAGATATTTTTTTAATTTTCATTAATAGAGCAAGACACTAAGGGCAAGATTATGTTATATCTTGTATGCATGTGAATTTTCTTGATGAGAGTGAGTCAAATTATCCTTTTATCTATATGCCCTAATAATTGTACTGATTGTACACCATGTTAAATGGGGGCATCTCCTTTGAGCGATGAGGGCACGATAAAATCCAAATCTACACCTCAAACTGAGAGAGTGTACATGGTCATATGCAATATAATTTACCCAACTATGAGTTGGGGTCGAATCCATATGAAATGAGGAATGATTTCTACTAAAGTTGTAAATCAATCAGAACTAACTAGTATCATTGTATAACAACTTTCAAAGTAAATATTTGGGGAAAATAAGATCACTATATGACTCTAAAAACAATAACGAAATAGGGCAATGTGGATTGAAGCAACAATGAGAGTAAGTACTAGGGATATGCTATGGACGGGGCGTTGATAGGATCGGGGTTAATTGAGTAGTCTACGTAACCAATTACAAGTGTGAATATTTATAGATAAATCTACACCCGATGTTTCTCAACAACTTGTGTACATTTAACTTGAGTTCTCTCGAACCCCAAGGTCATATAACATAATAGCCAAACTAACTTGGAGAATAGTTAAGCTATTTCTAGCCTCAACTCTTGAATGAATTATGAAATGGGTATTGGCTATCTCTAGCCCAACCTCACACCCTTTGACATTCAACTCCTCACTACTGCTTTCTCACCCAAATCCTATTTTTCTTTTTCAAGCAAAAGAAAGATAAATAAACACAATTTATATTTGAAACCATAAATATTTCACTTAAAACATAGAGAAAGCAATAGATTCATGCTAAATAAGTGAATGTAAGACTAAAACAGCAACACCCAATCCATTCTAGCCCCTATCAAGCACACACCCCTAGAAATAAATCTAACTACTCATGAATGAAGATAATAAGATTATAACAATATATGATTCATCAACATTCATCATTGATTATAAAACTCAAGATTCAAAATGTGCTTCAATGGTGGGTTTTGCCCTAGCTACAAGAAGAAGAACAAGAAAGAAAAGCTCTCACTTCAGTCTATTTTTCTCTCTCTACAATATAATGTCCAGAAAGTTCTCCTCTCCTATTATCAAAGGTATGTACAAATTAGGAAAATTCTGCTCCTTTTCCTTGTGCATGGATTCCCGTTTTGCACTTAGAAGCATTCAAAGTATCTTTGTGCCAGAGCTAGACATTTCTACCCATATCAACATGGAGTTCACTTACGCGGCAGCTACATTTCGCAGGTGCCCATCCGTGAAACGCAGGTCTTCCGTAGGTCTAGTTAGGATGGTTGGATCGTCTTCTACGGTAGCACCTATATTTTTCAAGTGCCCGCTTGCATTTACCAGGTGTTGTTCATCTTCAACACAATGTACTCTACCGCAGGTGCTCAAGTGTGGTACGTAGATCCTCTTTTTCCAGCAACTTTGCTTTTCGTGCAATTCCTTTGCTTTCCTTATTTATGTTTAATACCTGCAAAATCAAAGAGAAAAGGTTTAAAACCTTTGTAATTGAGATGAAAAAAATGCAAAAGATCATTCTTAAAAGCCTAATGAGTTGGTAAATTACCAATTCCTCAAAACCCGAAACTTGAACGAGTGTTTGCTGTCAAGCAAGGCATTTCCTCACAACTAAGAAATTTCCTTAAGCATGTCATAACACAAGAGTTGCGCACAAAGGACCAGTAATATTTATGACAACCCAAAAATAGCACATGACTCATTACAATGAGAAGACTCAAACATGTTGTAGATACTTCAAGAGGTGACCATAAACAATTGGCATATCTCAAAAGTATTCCTTTCATTAAAAACAAGGGGCATAGTTAATCAAAATAAGATCCAAGAGCATCTCAAGTCATTGATAATCCACATTCAAGGGTTTCCTTCAAGCTCACAGCACTGTTGTCTCATTTGCACTTCTTCATTGGAAACAGGCTTTAGCATATACCCCAAGGAAGTGATGCCACTCATATAAAGAGAGAATCCCATTCAGTTTCATACATTTCACACACATCGAGATTGGCCACCGAATTGTTCATCAAGGTTATTGGCCACCGAATTGTTGATCAAGTTGAAAGAATGATAGAAGCTTTGAAGTAAGACTCCATCCGACAAGTTATGGTTGGGGTATATCGCAACCTTATTTTTGAAATAGAGCCAAACCTCATGTAGTATCTCTCTTGGAAGCTATCTAAAATTGGTAATCTCGTCCCTCAATTGAAACATTCTTGAGGGAGGGAAGAATTTGTCGAAAAAAGCCTCCGTCAGCTCCTGCCATGAAGTGACTGACCTGGGTGGCAACTCTTCTAACCAAACAGTGGCTTCCCCCATTAAAGAGAATGGGAAAAGCCTCAGCTAAATCTACTCTTGGCTGATGTTGGTAATATTAAAAGATTGGAAGATTTCAAAAAAAATTGCGAAGGTATGTATTAGCATCTTCACTTAATTGCCCTCCGAATAATCCCTTCATTTGGAACAAGTGTAGCATCGTTCTTGTCACATGGAAGACGAAATTTCCTATTGTAGGCAGTAGGAGAATAGCACCAGCAATGTCATGCAACATTAGCTCATTGTCATCATGGTCTATGTGGCCATCCATAGAACCTACTTGAGAGTTTTGACTCATGAAGTTCAACATAAACAAGTAGCGAAAACAACAACAAACGTAAAGGCACACAGATGCTTAACTAGTTCAAATCAACAAACAACTCTAGGCTATCAATGCCCACTCCCCGACAATGGTGCCAAAATTGATAACATCCGAATGCACTTCTCAAAGTGAGAGTGTACACGGTTGTAGTTAATATAATTTACCCAACTGTGAGTGGGGGTCAAATCCACAGGAAATGAGGAATGATTGATGAAAAAGTTGTAAATCAAACAGAACTAATTAGCATCATTGTATAACAACTTGTAAAGTAAATTTGGGGGAAAATAAAATCATAATATGACTCTAAGAACAAAAGAAAAATAGGGCAATGTGAATTGAAGCAACAATGAAATCAAGCACTAAGGATGTGCTATTGACAAGGCGTTGATAGGATTGGGGTTAATTGATAAGTCTAAAGAACCAATTACTGGCATGAATACTCATGGACAAGGCTGCACCCGATGTTTCTCAACCACTGGGGTACATTTTAAATGAGTTCTCTCAAACCCCAAGGTCACATAACAAAATAAACATGCTAATATGGAG
>JACEIK010005019.1:0-22298 GCA_018107945.1 Datura stramonium | reverse complement strand
ATATGGGCATTGATCCATACTTTATTCATTCTTGAAAATACTTGATTCAGTTGAAAACATGCTCATAAACATGGGTAACTTAAAAATATGTTTTTCATCAATAATATCTCATCATACTTGAACATTCATCATAAAACCCAAATTTCATGAACTTCTCATCAATGTGCATTTTAATTTATAAAGCTTTAAACATGATTATAATTGAAAACAATGTAAAACTTTCCCATGAATCATAATTCAATCATAGGAACATATTTAAATAGTACACATGTAGAAAATTAGGAATTACATGCATCGGGTTAAAACCCCATAGGATAAACATATGAATTTTCATGATTTAGAGAGGGATTGAGCATGGGCGTGAATGAATTAACCCATTCATAACCCTACATACCTGATAAAATCTGATTCTACCACTTTTCTGATTTCCTAATGAAGAATTGAAGAAAAACTTGTAGAAAACATAAGCTTGAATACCTTTTAAGCCCTCAACTTACATGCATGAATGTGAATGAGCCTAGAATGAACTTACCCCTCATAAAACTGCCTCTTTCGAGCTTAAAATGATGTAGTTTAGGACCCTAGGTCTTAGGAATGATGTAACTACCCTTAATAAAAATCCTAGAAAAATTGAACTGTCGGTGACAATAGATGTCAGTACGATCTATTGTTATCTCCTACGATCTGTTGTTACCTCCCGTTGCTACACCCTATCAAGTCTCTGATCTCCCACAATGACCGAACAGGATGAGTCATCGCTAACCTAAACAACTCATTGCTGCTAGTTGTAATCACCACTACATTAACATGGAATCCATTTATACGACGGTGCGTTGTTATCTGCAATGGGTCATTCCACGACTCGTTACTTTCTCCTTGACCAAGGACCAGTCTCACCACGACCCGATCCAATGACTCGTAACATCGAACAATGGTTCATTCCTAGACCCGTTACTTCCGACTCCAAACATGTAGTTCCTCACCAAGGACACATCCAATGGGTCGTTGGTGGCACCAACGATCCGTACCACAACCCATTTTGAGAATATTTTTCCAGATTTCTGCTACTTTTTATTTTTAAATCTCGGGTCTAGTCCTGGGCAATTTCAGGGTATTACATGATAGTTTTATATTGTTAGAGTTATTTTTAATAGTATTTGCATTCCTTCAAAGATACCTATTGTGATTGAAAGATCCACCGAAGTTTAATTGATCAATTTAAATTTTCTCTCTCTTCTCATAGCTGAATGATCATTCTTAATTCAACACTTTTTTCTCTTTTTTTCTATGGGTAGCTTAACCCTCATCTGGAGTTGTGAAACCAATGTGTTTGTGAACCCTATTTATCTTAATTGGGATGAATGATTATGGGTTTGTGCTTTGTGAAGTGAGATTGGTGGTGGAATCCATCTAATCATACCAAATTACTTCAATTGTGCTTGAAAGAGACAATTGGAGTTTGGGTAGCATCAATAAAAAATGACCCCAAGGCTTTAAACCTTATTTTAATGGAATCTCCTAGGATTAATTCAGTTGGCAAATTGCAATCAATTTATGTTTGAATTCTTATCTATTTCAGAAAATTATTTTAGAATGTCATTGTTGGGATTGTTGAGAGACACTTAGTAATTTCATAAGTACATTGATTGAATATTTGTGAAATGCCCCCATTATTGTTACTCCCGATTGAGTAATTTACAGGGATCAAGTAGGGACACTTCCCTATAATTTTAATTCTATTGATTAAGCCTTATTCATCATAATTTTAATTTAATTACATCTTTAACACTAAGTGATTAGATCATAAACATCCAAATAATATTTGCATTTCCTGATATTTTTGGATCTAGAAAAGTCCCTACAGATACGATCCCAACTCTTTGTTGGGTTATTATATTGCATTGATCACGCACACTTTCTATAGTGAGGTGTATACTGGGAAATATCATATTTTTTTGTACCGTTTCCGAGGACTTAGTAATAGGTCCTATCTAGCAATTAAGATTTTGATTTGTTTGATTTGAGACTATGATCACGCCCAAATTACACCTCGCTAAGAAGTATAAAGTGGTCGCTGTAAAATATAGTAATCCATTTAGGTTGGGGTCTATCCCAGAGGAAATAGGGAGGAAATAATATGTTAACGGTAAATAAATTAATGTGTAGTCAATTTTTCAGAAGGGGAGTTGCAAATAAAAAGAAAAAGTCATCTTAAACTATGATTGACTTGGTATCAAATTATGGAGAAAAAACTAGGACTGTGTTACCCATGATTTCATAATGTAGTAGGCTTATTTTATTTAGTAATCTATTCGGTGAATTTTGTGTAAGACTGACGATTAAATTCATCTAACATCTCTTGAACAATTAAATTCATCTAACTACTCTCGACCTACAAGATGAATTTCACCTAAATCCTCAGAGACATTAGGTGTGTATATTTTTCCCTCGCTATAAGTCTTGGATTAATTATCCTTGGTTAGAGCTCAAGTTAATTAAATAAGGGTTGGTAGCCTCAAATTACTACTATTATTCTCCTTTCCTAACTTCAACCTCTTTGGTCGAGTAAGTTGAAGATACATGCAATTAACTAGTAAAACAAAGAGAATAATAATCCACTCAATTCACCATAGACAAATCACTTTTTTATTTTGCCTACTTTCACGAATCCATCATGGTTCATAGAGCCCTAGCTTAAGATATTTATCCACTCATATTTGAGAAAACAATAACATAAATTGTATAAGAAATCATGATGAAATACTTACAATAGTATGATATTATTTAACAAATCCCTAAAGATAAATTGAATAACAAGAACTTGATGAATCTCCAAAAAATATTTGATTATATGATTACACAAATTCGTAAAGTAAAAGTTGTGAAAGAACATAATGACACAATATTCTCGTTGCTGGACTAGACTTGGACACCTAAAACATCCTATGAAGGGGCATATATAGTAGCAGATTAAGCCTTCATTGTTCGTTTTTGGATTGGGATTAGGATTTGAAGCTTCTATCCTACTCGAAATGGGATTGAAATCGTGGCTACCCAACCACTGCCTACACGCTGCACAAGCCAATGCGCCAACATATTGGCGCACAGCGCTGCTCCGTGCACCAGTCTTGCATGTGCTTCACACAGGCCATAACACTTCTATGCCTGTGCGATACCATCTTCTATTATACTTGTTTCCTCAATCCCGTTTTGTCATACTAGGTTTTTTTAAACCATAATTAAACCCAAATATGTCACTTTCATACCTGAAAATATCTAATCATGTGCATTAGCTCTTTTTCACAAATATCATATAAAGCTAAAGAAAACACACACAATTTATTCTCAAAACATAGTTATGTATGAGAAAAATATGGAAAATAAGTGTGTAAATACACCCTATATCACCACCCCATAGTTAAATTGTAGTTTGTCCTCAAACAATCTACTGCATCCCTTCTCAAATTCAGTCACAAAATTCACCCTACGAACTAGTCTACTTACATGTTGGATGATTAGATAATTAAATCAAGCTCCATCAACTCACTCAGCATACGATATAGATCAATTTTCAAAGGTTAACAATGTAAATCTCTTAGCTTCTAGAACTAATGCAACAAGTCATATTCAAGCCAACATGAATAATATGTAATTTAGCAATCAAGAGAAAAATTTTACAATTATGTGCCTCTTACTATTTGGAGAGATTCCCTTTCACTCAGATGATGTATAACAATTTTGGCTTGGGCATAGATAAAACAAAATCACTCACTCTTGCAAAGAACTCAACATGCATGCGAAAGACGACCCATAGGCTTGCACTTAGTGTAATACTCCACTAAAATAGAATATTAAATCTAAGATCAGTTAGGACTTAAGATGGTTTTAATGTAGGTTAAGGGATAGGTAGGAACTATTTGGCCAAGAGAGTGATTCCAAGAACTTTAATAATTCACAACTTTTTCACTTTTTTAGCACATTCTTCAATATCTTATTTTCTCCTTACACCTCCTTTTATTTTTCAAACTTTTTTTTTTCAAATTGGGTGACTAGTAGGAATTTTTTAGTATTAACCTAATTCACAATTTTTTATTCTTGATTTATTCATTTATTTTTTCAAACTTTTTATTCTTTTTCTTTTCCCGTTTATATCACCCTCTTTATTGTGACTTTTTCTCCCTTTTCTTTTCTTCTAATTTTCATACTTTAGCTTTTTTTTCTTTTTTTTTCTCTACTTTTGATTCTTTTATGAAATTTTTTCAATGGAAGTGTTCTAAGAGTCGTTTGGATCAAACAAAAGTTAATAGAACAAAAAGGGATTAAATTTGTAATATGACTATCAAAGGAATAGACTAATGCTAAAAATGTCTAACTAGGATAATCAAAATTAAGATAGGCAAAATCGGGATACAAATAGGCTACCAATGTAATACCCCGGGAGGGCCTAAGAATAGACCCGGGAGTTGAAGTTGGAAACAACAGGAAAACCTAGAATTTTGCACCAGGATGACTCGAGGTACGAATCGTGGTGAGAACCTACGACTCGTGACTCAAGTCGTGATGAATTTCGTGAGCCTAAGGTCATACTATAGGTGTTCCTACGAATCGTGACGCGTAGGTACGATTCGTGTTTAGGAGTCTTGATGAAATTCTTAGTGGTGCCAGAGTGAGTCATCAGGGTCATAGTACGACTCATAGGATGTAGCAACGAGTCGTGATGAGGAGATCATGGTTAAGTCGTATTTGGTATAGGTGGATGGTACCACGACTGATAGTACGACCTGTAGAATGGCAGTACGAGTCGTGGCAAGATTCAGAAGATTGAAAAGAGGTGAGGTGACCACGAGTCATGACCTTCGTGGTATGAGTCGAGGTTGGGGCCAGAACTGTTTTCAGGGAAATTTCATCAAGTGCAAATTCGACTTTTTTATGCTTTTGGACCCTAAACCACATTGTTTTAGCTTCAATTTCAGATGTTTTAGTGGGGTTAATGGGTTCTTCCCCTCATTCCTTACTCAGACTCCCAAGAAAAAACTACGTAGAGTTCCTCTCAAAGAAGTTCAGGGCATTAGCTAGGGCAGATAGTTCTTTTTCAATTTCCAAGCAATTTTCTCTTAAATTTTCTTCAGGTGTGTGGGAATTCAGCAAGGAGATTGTTCTCCCCTTGCGTCCCTAAGAACCATCTCTCCGTTAATTTTTAGTCCTAGCCCTAAGTTTTCGATCTGTGAATAGAATTCTGGAAATTTTTCCATGAATCCACCTAGAATAATGTCTGGTATCATTTTTAGTTATGGTTTTCATTATTTCATGATTTATTTGACGCTTATCTTCACAAAAATTCTAGCCCTGCAGACTTTTCGAATGTTAAAGAATTTCTTAGTAGACCTCATTTATTTCGTGTGGAATGTTATCCTATGTTGATTATAACTATTTTCTCCAGTTTGTGATATCAAAAATGATTAGTATTGTGAGATGAAAAATTTAGCCATAACCAATGGGCTTGAAAGTCTTGAACTCTGCTCCAATGGAGAAATATTTAATCTTAGCTTGAGTTTTCCATTATGGGAATCCCCCTATTGTTAGTAGCAGTGAGTCTCGACTCAATTATTGTTAGTTCAGTTTAGTAAGAACTTTAGAAGTCTTAGTTTCAGTCAAAAATTGTCAGCTGATTAGTTTGACTCCAATCTTTTCCTAAGGTGTCAGTGGTGCCTCCCAGTTATTAGAATCAGACTCAGAATTTATTTTATTTGGTCCATTATGTTGTCATGACATTCCAGTTATATAGCTCTAACCAGCCCAAGACCCCAGTTCAGTTATCAGTTTGTTCTTTTGACAGTTACGACGCTTCTAGATAAGCAGCTCTGACTAGTCTTAGAACTCAGTTTGCAAATTTGGTCTTATAAGACACTCAGGGAACTCTCTGACAGTAGGCCTGGGTCAGTATATTCTTGGGCCCCAGTATCAAGCTATCCACTTTTCAGTAGTAGCAGTAATAGGATTATCCAGTGGGAGTAGGACTTAGCACCGAAAGGGCCGGTGTTCCAGCACACCCAGGTTCCAGAACTACGTTGCCACTGTAGGTTATATGTTTACTTAACCTCATGGACCCCCCCCTTTTGAAAGTGATTCTCATAGTCCATGCCTTTATACCCTGGCAAAGTATATTGGGTCCTACTGGTGGGGTGTATATATCGGACTCCATGTCTAGCTCACGTGGTTATATGTCGGTTATAGCCTCTACCACTAGTCAGTACAGTTTACTCTCAGATTCTTCAGTCCAATTCAGTTCAGTGCAGTATCTCAGATTTAGTATTTCAGACATGGGGCATGTTTATGACCATCAACCATGGTCATTTTTGACCATATTAGTTTTATATGTGTTGATTTGGTTCTCAGCATTTCAGTTGGTCATTTCATGTCATACCAATTCAGTTACTAGTTCTTTCATGTCATTCATGTTTCTCTCACATGCTTAGTACATTCAAAGTACTGACACATATTTTTATGTTGTATCATTTCATGATACAGCTGCAGGTTCCCAGACTCAGCATCGTTAGTCGTTTGGATCCAGATACTCCTCTGCTACAGTCGAAGTGTGAGTCGTCATAATTTGAGGGCCTTGTTTTACTTTCTTTCAGTTGAATTATTATCTCAGTTAGACTTGGAGTTAGCTGGGGGCTTGTCCCAACAACTCCTCAGTTAGATGGCTTTCAAACAGACATAGTTTTCAGATTTATCTATATTATTCAAATGTTTTGAACGTTATGTTTTCAGACTTGTCTTTCATAAATGTTTTATGATATTATTTGAAAGTTCCGTTGTTCATGGTTACTCAGAATTCTAGTTAACAATAGACCAGGGTTTGACTTGGGGTCACTTGTTGCTTCAAGTACCATGTTATGTCAAGGGTGTAGGGTCGGGGCGTGAAAAACTTGGTATCAGAGCCCTAGGTTTAGAGTATCCTTTGAATTTCTAAAAGCCACATCGAGTAGAGTCCTTTTAATGGGTGTGAAGTGTGCCACACTTATGACAAGGAGGCTACGAGATGTTATTAGGAAAAAACCCTATTGTTCATATTCTTTATCGTGCGCTAATATTTAATTCTAGAAATGTCCTTCTAAATCATGCTCTATTTCATTTCAGTGAGTAATTCCTCCTCGGCATGGAAATGGATGTAGGGCTGGAAACACCAATAGGCTTGCCCCAGCAGCTTCGGCAACTCCTCAGGACAATTCCGTATCTACCGCCGAATTCAGGGCGGCCATTCAATTGCTTGCCCAGATCGTCACTAACTAAGTAAACCAGCTGGTGGTTCTAGTAACCACAAATGGGTCTACAGCTGCTGCTCGGGGGCAAGATTTTGCTCGGATGAATCCTTCAAATTTCCATGGAACGAAGGTGGAAGAAGACCCACAAGAGTTTGTTGATGAAGTCAGGAAGATTACCCGTATCATGGGTGTCAGCTCCTCTGAGAGTGTTGACCTAGCTGCCTACCAGCTTAAAGGGGTAGCTCAAGTTTAGTATGAGTAGTGGAAGGAGGGGAAACCAGTGGGAGCAGGACCGGTGGAGTGGGAGAAGTTCCACATAGCTCTTCTGGATAGATTTTTCCCCCGGGAGCTGAGGGAGGCAAATATGGAAGAATTGATGAACCTGCGACAGGGCAACAGAATAGTGGAGGAGTATGCTCTGGAGTTTACCGGGTTATCAAAGTATGCTCCAGAGATGGTAGCTGAGGCAAGGGGATCACATGCTGAAGTTTTTCAATGGAGTATCTAATCTGGTCCTCAAAGAGTGCAGGACCGAAATGCTTATCGAGGACATTGATCTTTCCATCCTAATTCTTTAGCTCAATAGATTGAGGCCGAGAAGATGAAAGATATGGAGCGAAAGAACAAGCGGGCAAGAACCGGCCATTCAGACTTTGGCCACCATACATCTGGCGGGGGTAGCCGCCCACAGCAACAACAACATCAACAGCAGCAGTAGCAGCGTAAGGCCCCAGAACCTAGCTCAGCCAGCACCCCAACCTTTTGGTCCCACTAGGATCGAAGGGGTGGGCCATCTTGCACTTGGTCTCAAGCCCGCAATTAAGGGAACAGGTATCCAGTGTGCCCCAAGTGCGACAAAAATCATCCGGGAGAGTGTATACAGGGTAGAGAAGTCTGTTCCGATTCTGGACAGATCGGGCATCAAATTAAAGAATGTCCATTAGCAAGGCGAGGGAGATCACAATATACTACGTCAGCAGCTCCAGCAGGACGACCAACTCAATAGGCCAACACCTCAGGTACAGATGGAGGTCAGCGCCAGAATCATTTCTTTATGCTCTCTCTTCTCGTCAGGATCAGGAAAGCTCACCTGATATGGTTACTGGTATGCTACGTCTCTTACACCTAGACGTATATGCCCTCTTAGATCTAGGAGATACTCTTTCGTTCATGACTCCATACATAGCAGTTCAGTTCAACACTAGTCCATAGATCCTATCAGAACCCTTCTCAGTCTCTACCCTAGTTGGAGAGTTAGTTAGAGCCAACCGGGAATATAGAAATTGCCCAGTCTCAACCTTGAATAAAGTCATTATAGATGATCTGGTAGAGCTAGACATGGTCAACTTCGACCTTATTCTCGATATGGATTGGTTACACTCCTGCTATGCCTCAGTAGACTACAAAACTAGAGTTGTCAAGTTACAGTTTCCAAATGAGCCCGTATTAGAATGGTCGGGCAGCAGCTCAGTGCCTAAGGGTAGATTAATTTCCTACCTTAAGGCTCAGAAAGTCATTTCCAAAGGATGCGTTTACCACCTGGTTTGGGTCAAGGATTCCAACTCTGAGACCCCAACAGTTCAGTAAATTCCAGTTGTCAGCGAGTTCCTAGATGTGTTTCCTGAGGATCTTCCCGGAGTTTGCCCTGAATTGGAAATAGACTTCGGAATAGATCTCCTCCCAGACACTCAGCCCATCTCCATCCCTCCTTACAGAATGGCTCCAGTCGAGCTTAAGGAGCTGAAGGAGCAGTTGAAGGACCTTCTTTATAAGGGTTTTATTAGATCTAACATCTCTCCTTGGGGTGCTCCAGTGCTATTCGTACGTAAGAAAGATGGTACCCTCATAATGTGCATAGATTATCGTCAGCTAAACAAGGTCATAGTTAAGAACAAGTACCCTCTGCCTAGAAAATCCAATCTATTCGACCAACTTTAGGGAGCCAGTTGTTTCTCAAAGATTGACCTCAGGTCAGGGTACCATAAGTTAAGGGTTAGAGAGAGTGACATACCGAAAACAACATTCAAAACTCGGTATGATCACTATGAATTTATAGTGATGTCCTTTGGGTTAATGAATGCCCCAGTAGCCTTCATGGATTTGATGAACAGGGTTTTCAAGCCATACTTAGATATGTTCGTCATTATATTTATTGACGACATTCTGGTGTACTCCAGAAATGAGGAAGAGCATTCCAATCACCTAAGGATAGCATTACAGACCCTCAGGATTTCCAGTTATTCGCCATGTTTAGCAAGTGTGAATTCTGGTTGAAGTCTGTGACATTTTCGGGTCATGTGGTCTCAGGTGAGGGGATACAGTTAGATCCTCACAAGTTTGCAGTAGTGAAAGATTGGCCTAGACCTACCTCCCCTACCAAAATCAGGAGTTTCCTGGGCTTAGAAGGTTATTACCGATGATTTTTGGAAGGTTTCTCCTCCATAACATCCCCTCTGACCAAGTTAACCCAGAAGAAGGTCAAATTTCAATGGTCTAATGAGTGTGAGAAGTTTTTTCAGGAGTTAAAAACTCAACTCACGACCGCTCCAGTTTTGACCCAGCCAGAAGGAACATATGAGTTTGTGGTATATTGTTACGCCTCCAGAGTTGGACTTGGTGGCGTTCTGATGCAGCGGGGCAAAGTGATAGCCTATGCCTCCAGACAGTTCAAAGTTCATGAGAAGAATTATCCAACTCATGACTTGGAGCTGGCAGCGGTGGTATTCACATTAAAAATATGGAGACACTACTTGTACAGAGCTCATGTGGATGTGTTCATAGATCATACGAGCCTTCAGTATGTGTTCAGCCAGAAGGACCTAAACCTGCGTTAGAGACGGTGGTTGGAATTTTTAAAGGATTATGACATGAGTGTGTTGTATCACCCAGGTAAGGCCAATGTTGTGGTTGACACACTAAGCAAACGGTCTATGGGAAGTGTAGCTCACATTGAGGAAGACAAGAGGGAACTAGTGAAAGAAGTTAACAGACTAGCCCAGTTAGGGGTGTAGTTAGTAGACTCAACCGAAGGTGGGGTAGTAATGCAAAGCGGATTAGATTCATCCCCGGTTGTTGAAGTTAAATCCAAACAAGATGAAGATCCAATTCTATTTAAACTCAAGGAAGTGATTCTCAGAAAGGAGGTTGAGGCTTTCTCCCAAGGACGAGATGGAGTGCTCCGTTACCAGGGAAGGTTGTGTGTGCCAGAGGTTGGTAAGTTGAGACAACAAATATTGGCTGAAGCACATAGCTCGAGGTACTCCATTCACCCGGTTGCAACTAAAATGTACCACAACTTAAGGTACATTTACTAGTGGAACGACATGAAAAGGGAAATTGTTGAATTCGTAGCTAAGTGCCCGAATTGCCAGCAAGTCAAGATGGAGCATCAAAGGCCAGGAGGCATTACCTAAGACACCAATATACATACGTGGAAATGGGAAGAAGTAAATATGGAATTCATTACAGGTTTACCTCGGACTCGCCAACAACATGGCTCAATCTGGGTGGTAGTAGATCGGATGACCAAGTAAGCTCACATCCTCCCAGTCAAAACCACACACTCAGCGGAGGACTATGCCAAACTTTATATTCGAGAGTTAGTCAGACTTCATGGGGTGCCCTTTTCCATTATTTCAGATAGGGGAGCACAGTTCACCTCGCACTTCTGAAGGTCCTTTCAGAAGGGACGAGGCACCCAGGTCAAGCTTAGCATGACTTTTCATCCGCAGACTGATGGGAAAGCTGAGAGAACCATTCATACCCTGGGGAATATGTTAAGAGCGTGCGTAAGTGATTTTAAGGGTATTTGGGATGACCATTTGCCTATGATCGAGTTTGCGTACAACAACAACTACCGTTCCAGTATTCAGATGGCCCCATTTGAAGCATTGTATGGTAGAAGGTGTAGATATCCTATAGGGTGGTTTGAAGTTGGTGAAGCTACTTTGATAGGGACAGACTCGGTTCACAAGGTAGTGCAGAAAGTTTATCTCATTCGAGACAGGTTGAAAATAGGCCATAGTCGTCAGAAATCCTATGCCAATATGTGGAGAAGAGAATTGGAGTTTGAAGTTGACGACTGGGTTTACCTAAAAATTTCGCCCATGAAAGTTGTAATAAGGTTCAAAAAGAAGGGAATCTCAGTCCTAGGTATGTGGGACCTTATAGAATTCTGCGGCGTATCAGCAAGGTGGCGTATGAGCTAGAGTTGCCTTCAGAACTAGCAGTTGTGCACCCAGTTTTCCATGTATCACTTTTGAAAAAGTGTATTGGATATCCAACCCTTGTGGTGCAATTGGATAGTGTGGCAGTCAAGGATAGTCTCACCTATGAGGAGGTATCAATCCAGATCCTTGACCGTCAGGTTCGTAAATTGAGGAACAAGGATGTAGCTTCAGTAAAGGTGTTATGGAGAAATAAACATATTGAGGGAGCTACGTAGGAAGCTGAAGCGGATATGATGGCTAAATACCCCCACTTGTTCCCTACTAGCCCAGTTTCAGTTTGAGGTATCAGTTTTTGCCCTAGACCTCTAATCACTTTTTCATGTTTCGTTCATGCATGCAAGTTTGTTTTATGATATGATATATGTATGTGATGTTTTAATTCAGTTCAGCTATGTAGTTCTTTTCGGGGGTAGTCATTCCGTTAGTTTTCGGCTTAAATGATCGGTATTTGCATATGGTAATTGTATGTTTCTGGTTGTTGCATGTTTCCTAAATTCGAGAACGAATGCTTCCAAGGGGGAGATATTGTAATACCCTGGGAGGGCCTAAGAGTAGATCTAGGAGTTGAAGTTGGAAACTGCAGAAAAACATGGAACTTTGCACCAGGATGACTCGAGGTACGAATCGTGGTGACGACCTATGACTCATGATTCGAGTCGTGATGAATTTAGGGAGCTTGAGGTCATATCACGGGTAGTCCTAAAAATTGTGATGCGTAGGTACAACTCGTTGTTAGGAGTCATGGTGAAATTCTCTGTGGTGCCAGAGTGAGTCGCCACGGGTCATGGTATGACTTGTAGGATGTAGCAACGAGTCGTGATGAGGAGTCGTGGTTAAGTTGTATTTGGTATGGGTGGATGGTACCACGAATGACAGTACGAACCGTAGGATGGCACTACGAGTCGTGGTATGCGAGTCATGGCCAGATTCAGAAGATTGAAAAGTGGTGATGTGACCACGAGTCGCGGTCGAGGCCAAAACTGTTTTTCAGGGAAATTTTACTATGTGCAAATTCGACTTTTCTATGCTTTTGGACCCTAAACCATGTCGTTTTAGCTTCAGCTTCATACATTTTAGTGGGGGTAATGGGTTCTTTCTCTCATTCCCCACTCATACTCCCAAGAAAAAAAGTACGCAGAGTTCCTCTCAGAGAAGTTCAGGGCATTAGCTAGGGCAGATAGCTCTTCTTCAATTTCCAAGAAATTTCCTCTTAAATGTTCTTCCGGTATGTGGGAATTCAGCAAGGAGATTGTTCTCCCCTTGCATCCCCCAGAACCCTCTCTCCATTAATTTTCAGTCCTAGCCCTGATTTTTCGATTTGGGAAAAGAATTCCCGAAATTTTTCCTTGAATCCACCTAGAATAATGTCTGCTATCATTTTAGTTATGGTTTTCATCAGTTCATGATTTATTTCGTGCTTATCTTCACAAAAATCAATTGTAGCCCTGTAGACTTTTCGAATGTTAAAGAATTTCGTGGTAGAACACATTTATTTCGTGTGGAATGTTATCCTATGTTGATTATAACTATTTTTCTCTAGTTTGTGATATTACAAATGATTATTATTGTGATATGAAAATTTTAGCCATAACCAATGGGCTAGAAAGTCTTGAACTCTGTTCCAGTGCTGAAATATTGAATCTTAGCTTGAGTTTTCCATCATGGGAAATCCCCTTATTGTTAGTAGCAGTGAGTCTCTACTCAATTATTGTCAGTTCAGTTTAGTAAGAACTTTAGAAGTCACAGTTTCAGTCAGAAATTGTCAGCTGATCAGTTTCACTCCAGCCTTTTCCCGAGGAGTTAGTGGTGCCTCCCAATTATCAGAATCAGACATAGAATTTATTTTATTTGGTCTATTAGGCAGTCATGACATTTCAGTTATATAGCTTTGACCAGCCCAAGACCCTAGTTCAGTTATTAGTTTGTTCTTTAAACGGTTACGATGCTTCCAGAGAAGCAGCTCTAATCATTTTTAGAACTTAGTTTCCAAATCTGGTCCTATAAGACGCTCAGGGAGCTCTCTGACAGTAGCCAAGGGTCATTATAATGTTGGACCCCAGTATCGAGCTATCCGCTTGACAGTAGTAGTAGTAATAGGATTATCCAGTAGTAGTAGTAATAGGATTATCCAGTAGGAGTAGGACTTAGCACCGAAAGGGCCGAGGTTCGAGCGCACCCAAGTTCCAAAACTACGTTTCAACCGTAGGTTATATATTTACTTGGCCTCATGCCCCCCCTCCCCTTTGAAAATGATTCTCACAGTCCATGCCTTTATACCCTAGCAAAGTATATTGGGTCTTACCGATGGGGTGTATACATCGGACTCCATGTCTAGATCATGTGGTTATATGTCGGTTATAACCTCTCCCACTGGTCAGTACAGTTTACTCTCAGATTCTTCAATCCAGATCAGTTCAGTGTAGTATCTCAGATTTAGTATTTCAGACATAGGGCATGTTTATGACCATCAGCCAAGGTCGTTTTTGACCATATTAGTTTTATATCAGTTGATTCAATTCTCAACATTTTAGTTGGTCATTTCATGTCATACTAGTTCAGTTACTAGTTCTTTCATGTCATTCATGTTTCTCTCGCATACTCAGTACATTAAAAGTACTAACGTATACTTTTATGTTGTATCGTTTCATGATATAGCTGCAGGTTCCCAGACTCAACATCATTAGCCGTTGCGATCAAGATACTTCTCTGCTGCATCCGAAGTGCGAGTCCTCATCATTCGAGGGCCTTGTTTTACTTTCTTTCAGTTGAATTATTATTTCAGTTAGACTTAGTGTTAGCTGGGGGCTTGTCCCAACAACTCCTCAGTTATCCATGCGTGCATTGCACTCACTAACAGAAAGTATAGGACCATGTATACCCTCGAGCTCCTTTGTCTTCATCACATCTAGCCCCTTCAGGTCATACCATGGTCTACAGTTAACCACATTTTCATTAATCTGATGCTCCCTAAAAAATTAGGTCCAAAGACCCACCCCAAAAACTAAATCTTTGCCCTTTCTTCACCCTTTCTCTTATCAACACATCCTTGATTATTTCCCCAACATTAACTATGTTATACCGCGAGAACCCAAGGATTAGACCAGGGAGTCAAAACGGAGAAAAATTGGAAATTCGCACCAGGTCAAAGAATGACCCGTGAGGTGGGTCGTGAGGGGTGACCACACATCGTGGAGGGACTCGTGGTCAAGAATGGAATGGGTAAGTTATGGGGTGAGACTACGGGCATGACCAAGAGTCGTGGTCAGGCCACACGACTCGTTAGGTCTCCCATGGCCTAGATGGACAAGTTTGCAAAATGGGAAAGGGTAGTGAAGGCCAGGGGTGGTGACCACGAGTCATGGTCAGCCACCACAATTAGTGGGGTCACTCGTGGGGTCCCTTGTGGAGTTTTGGGTAGTGAGCATGACAGATCCTAGTCACGAGTCGTGCCCCTTGGCAACGACTCGTGAGGTCCCTCGTTAGGGGGCCCTGGAAGTGTTTTTCCTGCATTTTAATAAGGGTTTTTTCATAATTCCTAAGTTTATAAGGCCTAAACTACGTTGTTTTAACCTCTAAATGGGGTCTATCAAGGGGGATTAGCTCATATTAGACCTCATTCATGCATGCAATAGTTTAGGGAGAAGGATAGAAGGTGATTCAAGGTGATTTTCCTAGTTCCTCACAACTCCACCTTGGGCTTTCAAGGGAGATTAGAAATCAGTGTTTTCATGTATGTAATTTCTTCAATGGGTGGATCCTTCAACACCCATGTTCCTACTCAATGATTTCACTAAAAACTTATTTAAAAACTCATGGGGTTTTATATTCAGTTTTTTCAAAATCTAATGATTTAATTGTGGGTTTTTTGGTCTTGAAATATTATCATAATCTATGGATTTTGATCATCTTTTCAGATTTAAATTGATTATAACATTATCGATTTGATTACTAAGAGACTAAGCTCAATTATGCATGCTCCATGATTAATCGATTTATGATTTATTATTCCATTAATGTTCTTTACAAGCCCATCATGAATTATGTTTTAAATTATGAATTTATTACGTTACCCATTATGACTTTATGAAATTCAAGCAATATGCATGATCTACGAGTATGTATGAATCTTATTAATCATGAATTATATTTTTGGCCAACCCACTGGCGTCGTGTCATGGCTAGTTCACACATGTTCAAGCATGTTTACGATTATCATGATTTACCTAGCACATGAAATCATGTATGTATTACTATTAACACTATATTTGTTGTGGGAGTAGTATCGAACACCGAGTAGGTTCGGGGCTCACAATTAAGCCCCGTATCTCATGAACTACGTGCCACTGTAGGTATGTTGGGAACCTTTCATGTTTGTCCCTAGCCCAAATGGCCCTTTTCATGTGTGATCACGCCCTTCATGGTTCCTACCCTTGGCAAGGTACAAACACCCTCCCGACTAGGGTTAGAAGTAGGGCTTCATGTATGCTCATATGAGGTACGTCGGTTAAGGGAATCTCCCACTGCTCCTCATGGTTTATGCATGTTATGATTATGTAGGATGGCTCAAGTCATGTTAAGTAAATTGCTTCTATTATGACTATGATTACGTTATGTTATGAATGTTTTAAATACTTTGAGCCATATGATATATTATTAGATTTACGATACGAGTATGAAGTCCTACTCTTATGATCATTTATGAATTTCGTATATGTTTTAAATGTCTTTTTTTTCTTACCTTGCATACTCAGTACATTACACGTAGTGACCGCATACTTTCTATGTTGTATCATCTCATGATACAGGTCCCAGTTCTCAGGCTCATCCTCACTCATAGATAGTTTCGGACTTGCTCTCAGCGCACTTGGTGAGTCCTCATGTTCCGAGGGCTATATATTCACACTCTATGTTATTCCTTCAGTTTTTGGATGTTGGATTAGTTTGGGAGTTGTCTCATCAATCCGCCTTTAATGTTTAGAGGCTTATCAGACTAAAAGTTGTATTCTGCCGTATTATATAAGTAGTATACTGTTTACCCCTATGTTATGTTATGATCATGTTCTCTATGCTAAGTCTTCTTCTCATATGATTTATTAGTTGTATGCTCATTCCATGGGTCAACTTGGTGTCTGTCGGGGCTCCTTGTCCCGTGTCTACTATCCGGGTGTGCGTTTGGGTCATGAAAAACTAACTTGGTATCAGAGCCATAGGTTTTGTTTCCTAGGGAGTCTAAAAGCCGCGTTAAGTAGAGACTTTTTCATGGGTGTGAAACACACCACACTTTTGACGAAGAGGCAATTAGACGTTTAACAAATTTTTCCTTCTTTAATGATCTATGTCGTGCGATGAACATCCTTTACTCCTCTAATTCATGCTTTTCACATTTGTGGAATCATGCCTCTCCGTTGGGTAAATGCCAGGAGAAACGGAAACGGTAATGATCATAATGGTGTCCATGATGGTGAGCATCAACCAGCCCCGCCCGTTCATAAGGAGCATGCACCAGAGCTAGCCACCCATATTGAGTTTAAGGCAGCGATTCAGATGCTGGCACTTGCTATGACAGCTCAAGTCCAAAATCAGACTGTGGTACATTATCCACAAAATGGGAACGTGGCAATTGCTAGGGTGAGGGAATTTTTGAGGATGAGCCCTCCGGAGTTCATAGGATGAAGGTAGATGAGGACCCACATGAATTTATTGAGGAAATTCTGTAGATCACCAAGGTTATGTGGGTGAATAATGGGGAATGTGTTGATTTGACCTCCTATCAGCTCAAGGGAGTAGCACATATATGGTTCAAGCAATGGAGAGGTACTAGGTTAGCGGGTACAGGCCCGATAGGTTGGGATGAGTTTCACACCGCGTCCATGGATCGGTTCTTCCCTTGGGAGATGAGAGATCTTAAGGCGCCGAGTTTGTTAATTTGAAAAGGGCAACATGTCTGTCCAGGAGTATGCCTTGGAGTTCCCTCAGCTATCTAAGTAAGCTCCATAGTTGGTGGCGGATCAACAGGCTCAGGTGAGCTTCTTTGTGCATTGAGTAGCAGATTACTTGGACAAAGAACACCGGATCGACATGCTTCACGGGACATCGAATTTCCCCGTATTGTATTTCATGCGTAGCAGATGGATTCGGTCTACCGGAGGCATAAAGGGGCCAAGAGGGCCAGGACCGACAGCTAAGGGGTTTCTCAGGCCAAGTTAGGAGGTGGACCACGTCAGCAGACTCAGCACTGGCCCATTGCTCTATCTCCATCATCGGCCAACACGCCATCCAGGTTCAGGGGAGACCAGAAGAGTAGGCCTATAGGCTCGAGGGATCATGATAGCATGCAGGTAGAGCGCACTGTTACACCTCGTAAGATTCCCGACATCTAGATGGCCTATTCGCACGTTAGTTAGGCATATTTGAAAGTCATACGTGCTAGGAAAAGGCTCGGGAAAAGATCGGACGAAAATCCTGTCGAACCACCACGGAAGGCGCCCGGGCAGAGCCCCTCCGCGATGGCGCCGTGTCACGGAGGCGGGGCCACCGCGTTGGCTCCGTGACATGTTGGGCCTTTCCAGGCCCAAGTATATAAAGCCCCACTTCGGTTTTTAAGTGATATATTCCATTGAAATTTCCAGAAAACGCAGGGAAAGAGAGAGAGACGAAGAGGAGANATTTAACTAGCCCATGAATTCATGCATGTTATACTATGAGCACTATATATGTTTTGGGAGTAGTATCGAACACCGAGTAGGTTCAGGGCCTAGGTTCTGCCCCGGATCTCATAAACTACGTGCCACCGTAGGTATTTTGGGACCTCCCTTGTGACTTTCCCTGGCCCATTTGTCCCTTCTCATGTGTGATCACGCCTTACATGGTGCTACCCTTTGCAAGGTACGAACACCCTCCTAACTAGGGTCACAAATTCGGGCTTCATGTGTGCTCATATGGGATATATCGGTTAAGAGAATCTCCCACTATTCCTCATGATTTATGCATGTTTATGATTACGTATGTAGGCTCAAGAAATGTTCATTTTTTCTCTCAACTCATGTTTATCATCACGATTGTATTACGGATTCTTTGAAAACCTTGAGCCTTTTTATATGTTATGTTACGATATTTATGACATGAGCATGATGTCCTACTCTTATGATGTCTTATGAGCTTTTACATATTTTAAATGGCCATTTTACTTACCCTGCATACTCGATACATTCCACGTACTGACTGCATACTTTCTATGTTGTATCATTTTATGATACAGGACTCGACTCTCAGGCTCATCCTCATCCTTAGTCCATTCCAGAGTTCGCTTTTAGCTTTGTTGGTGAGTCCTCATGTTTATAGGGCCATTTTATTAAGCATGTATGATGTTCTATATTTCAGTATTTGGTCGGGTTAGTTGGGGTGTTGTCCCACCAACCCATCCTACATGTTATAGGCTTTCAGACAGTGTGTAGTACTCAGCATGTGTATGTCTAAGTGATTTTGTTTGTTATGACATGTCATGATTATGCTTACATTTTCTCTATGCCTTGTGATTAGTCTTCTACTTATAATGAATGAAGTAGACATATGCTTATGCCATGGGTCGACTTGGGCCCTCTCGAGGTCCCTTGTCCCGTGTTACAATCCGGGTCTACGTTTAGGTCATGACAAACTTGGTTTCAGAGCCATAGGTTTTGAAGTGTCCTAGGGTGTCTAAAAGCCGCATTAAGTAGAGTATTTTTCATGGGTGTGAAGCACGCCACACTTATGACGAAGAGCCTACGAGACATTTAGTAAATATTCCCTTCTTTCATGATCTATGTCGTGCGATGAAAAGTCCTTCTATCCTTCTAATTCGTACTATTCGCGATTTCAGAATCATGGCTCCCACGAGAATGAACGGAAGAAGAAACGGGAACGGTGAAGGCCACAAAGATGGAAATGACCATGGGCATCAGCATGCCCCACCTATTCAGGATCCTCATGCACCAGAGCCAGTTGCCCACATTGAGTTTTGGGCGGCTATACAGATGTTGGCGCAGTCCTTGACCACTCAGGTCAACTAGGAGTTTGTTGGGCATATCCCCCATAATGACAATGCAGCAACGGCCCGGATTAGAGACTTCTTGAGGATGAACCCTCCGGAGTTCCTTGGGTCCAAGGTGGATGAGGATCCCCACGATTTCATTGAGGAAATTCTAAAGATCACCCAGGTTATGGGGGTGACCAATGGAGATTGTGTTGATTTGGCCTCCTATCAGCTAAAGGGGGTGGCTCACATATGGTTCAAGCAGTGGAGAGATGCTAGGGTAGTAGGAGCAGGCCCTACAAGTTGGGAAGAGTTCCACGCGGCGTTCTTGGATTGATTTTTCCCTCGAGAGATGAGGGAGCTTAAGGTGGCTGAGTTTGTTAACATAAAGCAGGGTGACATGTCCGTTCAGGAGTATGCATTGGAGTTCACCCATTTATCCAAGTATGCGCCAGAGTTGGTGGAGGACCAGAGGGCTCGGGTGAGCCGTTTTGTACATGGAGTGGCGGACTATCTAGATAAGGACTACAGGATTGCCATGTTGCTTCGAGATATAGACTTTCCTCCCACATTGTGCTGCATGCTTAGCAGATGGAGTCAGTATATCGGAGGCAGAGAGAGGCCAAGAGGGACACCGAAAATTACGGGACTTCTCAGGTCAGATCAGGGGGTGGACAGTGTCAGTAGACTTAGCACGGGTCTATTGCTCCAGCACCATCATCGGCCAGTACACCATCTTGATTTTGAGAGGATCGGAGGAGCAAGGCTCCAGATTCGAGAAGCTAGGGTAGCATGCAGATAGAGCACACATTCCCAGCTTGTGCGAAATGAAGGAAGAATCATCCCTGGAGGTGCCTAGTCGGCTCAGATGCTTGTTTCAGGTGTGGCAAACCCGAACACAGACTCAGGGATTGCCCTTCAGCGAGATCAGGGGTCGGTGGAGCCCATATGCTAGTAGCTAGTTATGCTGCTCTAGAAGCACGTCCCCCTCATCAAGGTACCTCGACCAGTTCAGCCAGCGGTCAGTGTCAAAACAAGTTTTATGCTTTAGCACCTTGTCAGGAGCAGGAGGTCTCCCCGGATGTGATTAGTGTTATGTTGCATGTTTTTCATATTGATGTTTATGCTTTGCTAGATCCGGTATCTACCTTGTCTTTTGTGACCCCTTGCATTGCTAATAGCTTTAGAGTTAGTCCCGAGACTCTGTCAGAACCATTTTTGGTTTCTACTCCTGTCGGTGATTCGGTTGTAGCTAGGCGGGTGTATAGAGGATTCCCAATCACTATATTGCATAAAGTCACCTCCGCAGACCTTATAGAGTTAGCCATGACTAACTTTGACATTATTCTTGGCATGGATTGGTTGTATGCGTGTTATGCTTCTATCAATTGTAGGACCCGTGGGGTGGAATTTCGCTTTCCAGGTGAAATAGTTTTGGAGTGGAAGGGTAGTTCGGCTGTACCAGCAGGTTGATTCATTTCATATATTAAGGCCCGAAAGATGATTTCTAACGGTTGTATGTACCATCTAGTTAGGGTTAAGGATGTTGAGTCCAAGACCTCGACTATCCAGTCAGTTTTGGTGGTGCGTGAGTATCCAGAGGTCTTTCCCGATGATTTGCCAGGTGTTCCTTCCAAGCGGAAGATCGATTTTGGTATTGACCTTCTACCCGATACGCAATCTATATCTATCCCTCCTTACAGGATGGATCCAGCCAAGCTAAAAGAGTTGAAGGATCAGTTGAAGGACCTGTTTGATAAAGGCTTCATCAGACCGAGCAAGTCTCTATGGGGTGCACCAGTCTTATTAGTTCGGAAGAAGGATGGTTCGCTTCGGATGTACATTGACTATCGACAATTGAACAAAGTCACCATTAAGAACAGGTACCCTCTTCCTAGGATCGACGATTTGTTTGACCAGCTTCAGGGGGCCAAGTGTTTCTCAAAGATAGATCTCTGGTCCGGGTATCATCAGCTCAGGGTTCAGGAGAGTGACATCCCGAAAACTGCTTTCAGGACTCGGTATGGTCACTACGAATTTTTTGTTATTTCTTTTGGACTAACCAATGCCCCTACAACTTTTATGGATCTAATGAACAGGATTTTCAAGGCATATTTGGAAATGTTCGTGATCGTGTTCATTGATGACATCTTGGTATACTCTCGGAGCGAGGAGGAGCATGTCGCACATCTGAAAGTAGTACTTTAGATTCTCAAAGATCGCCAACTATATGCCAAATTCAGCAAGTGCGAGTTTTGGTTGAATTCAGTAGCGTTCTTAGGTCACGTGGTGTCAAGTGAAGGTATAAAGGTGGATTCACAGAAAATAGAGGCGGTGAAGAAGTGGCCCAAACCGGTGAAGCCTTCAGGTATCAGGAGCTTTTTGGGCTTAGCGGGTTACTATTGGAGATTTTTGGAAGGTTTCTTATCCATTGCGGAAACTTTGACCAAATTGACCCAGAAGAAGGTGAAGTCCCAATGGTCGGAGGCTTGTGAGAAAAGCTTTCAAGAGTTGAAGACTCAACTTACTACCGCACCAGTGTTGACTCTACCCGAGGATACCGATGGTTTTGTGGTGTATTGTGATGTTTCGAGAATCGTACTCAGGTGTGTATTGATGCAGCGAGGGAAAGTATGTTACACCCCGTAAAATTCCCGACACATAGATGGCCTATTCAAATGTTGGTTAAGAGTTTTTGAAAGCCATACATGCTAGAAAAAAGGCCCGGGAAAAGACCGGACAAGAAACCTGTCGAACCATCGCGGAAGGAGCCGGGGCAGAGCCCCTCCG
>JACEIK010005018.1:67870-78768 GCA_018107945.1 Datura stramonium | reverse complement strand
CCTGTAGTCCAGTCCCTGTAGGTTTGACATTCCGGTTCTTAAAAAGGGCCATTGTATTACTTGTACAACCCGTACACTTGCGGGCTCATCAATATTCAGTTATGTTCATATCATTATTTTAGAAAAAAACATTCAAACCTTACTCTCAGAATCTTCTTGATTATGTTTTGTGATATGCATGATTTATAATTTTACTTAGCGGTTTTACTTACCTTACATACTCAGTACATTCCACGTACTGATCGCATACTCTATGTTTTATCATTTCATGATACAGGCTTGGATATTCAGGCTCAATCCCACCATTAGCCAGACTCTCAACATCAGTATCTCCCGGTCTCAGTTGGTGAGTCTTCATCTTCCGAGGGCCCCTTTATCAATCGTATTTAGTATTTTCAGTTTCACACTTTAGTGAGTTAGTTGGGGTTTCGTCCCATCAACTCCTCAGTAGTAGAGGCTTTTCAGACATAGTATGTATTTAGTATTCAGCCTTGAGTTATGTATTTCGATGTTATGAGATTACCAAACTTCCACTATGTCAATTATGTTGATCTTCCAGTTTATTATGATTGAATTAGATGTCATGTTTATGTCATGGGTTGACTTGGTGCCTCTCGGGGTTCTTTCTCCCATGTCTCGATCTGGGCCTATGTTCGGGTCGTGACAAACTTTGTGTCAAAGCCAAATTTTAGAGTATCCTAGGGTGTCTGAAAGCCGTGTTAAGTAGAGTTTTTTTCATGGGTGTGAAGCACGCTACACTTATGACGAAGAGTCTACGAAACGTTTAGGAAATGTTCCCTTCGTTCATGATCTATGTCATGCGATGAAATTTCTATGTATCCTTCTAACATGTGCTATACGAGTTTTTAGAATCATGCCTCCTCATTGAGTTAATAGAAGAAGAAATGCAAACATAAATGGCCATGAGAATGGCAATGGGGATGGGCACCAGCAAGCCCCTCCAGCCCATGAGGATCAAGTACTTGGGTAGGCTGCCCACACTAAGTTCAAAGCAGCCATTCAGATGCTAGCTCAGGCTTTGACCACCTAAGTCTACCAACAAGCAGTAGCGCATGTCCCTCAGAACGTGAACGCGGCGAAAACAAGAGTCAGAGATTTTATGAGGATGAACCTTCTGGAGTTTCTTGGGTCAAAGGTTGACGAGGATCCACATGAGTATATTCAGGAAGTTCTGAAAATCACCCACATCATGGGGGTGATCGGAGAGAGTGCGCCAATCTAGCCTTGTACCAGTTCAAAGGGGTTGCGCACATTTGGTTCAAGCAATGGAAGGATAGTAGGGAAGTTGGTGCAGACCCTATTGGTTGGGATGAGTTTCATGCTGCATTTCTAAATCGGTTTTTCCCTCGTTAGATGAGGGAGATTAAAGTAACCGAGTTTGTAAATCTGAAGCAAGGAAAGATGATAGTTCAGGAGTATGTCTTGGAGTTCACTCACCTATCCAAGTATGCACCTGAGATGGTAACAGATCATAGGACATGAGTGAGTCAGTTCGTGGATGGTATAGCAGACTACTTGGTCAAGGATTGCTGGACTGTGATGCTGCATCAGGACATTGACTTTCCCCAGATAGTTCTATACTCCCAACAGATGGAGGCGGTACAGGTGAGTGAGCGGGAGAGTAGACCAAGAGGGCCAAAATTGATAGCTTTGGATTCTCCCAACAAGGACCTAGTGGTGGGCACCATCAACAGTCCCACAAGAGATCTTCATCCCCAGCGCCATCGGTTATGAGTGTGCCTTCTAGATCCTGGATCGATCAAAGGGGACAAGCATCAGGCTCTAGAGGTCAGGGTAGCAGACCCGCAGAGTCCATCATTCCAGAGTGTAGTACGTGTGGTCGAAGACACAGGGGCCAGTTCTTAGCAGGTTCTTGTTATACCCCGGGAACCCAAGGATCAGACCCGGGAGTCAAACTGGGAAAAATCTGGAAAATATTACAGCAGTGCAGGATGGGTCATTAGACGACTCATGAGGAGACCCCATGAGTCATCAGGTGGCTCGTTGGAAGGTTGGACTGAGTTGAGGAGTTGAGGTCCCCACGGATGTGAGAATGACTCATGGTCAGCCACCACGAGTCATCAGGTCTCCTGTGGGGTAAGGTTAAGGGTTACCTGGGAGGTTTGACCAGTGTACCTAACAGATGAGATCCCATGAGTCGTGGCCAGTCCCAACGACTCGTGAGGTGGGTCTTGAGAAAGCTTGTGGAAATTTAATCAAAGATGAGGCAGTGTACTTGATGGAAGCTGGTAACGAGTCGTTGCCTTGGGGGACGAGTCGTCATGTCCTCCATTAGGAGCCCAGGTGAAAAATTCCAATAGACTTGACGAAACGACCCAACGACTCGTTGCCCCTGGTAATGAGTCATCAGGTCGCCCGTTGGGGTGTCCTGACAGTTATTTCCTGCGAATTAGTAAGGGCTTTCTTGTAATTTCCTACGCTTTTAAGACCTAAACTACGTCGTTTGGAGGTCGGGATAGGGTCTTTTACGGGGAAATCATTCATGATAAACCTCATTTTGATGCATGTAAGAGTAGAGATGAAAGAGGAAAGGGATTCAAGTGTTCTCCTTCTAGTTTCCATCTAGGGCTTTTCACGGGAGTTTAGAATCGAGATGTTCCAGGTATGTGGGGTTTGGAATGGGTAGTTTAGTCCCTTCCCATTCCCAATTTCTTCCTAATTCCATGTTTAAATTACCAATTCTTGATAGGTCATAACCTAAATGTATGTTCCCTCAAAAATCTATATGAGCATGTTGTAGTATGTCTAAAATCATGGGTTTCAAATTATTAGGCTGTTTTATTACTTATTTTATTCAATATTTGATGATTTAATCCCCAAAAGTACATATGCCCAAATCATGGGGTTTTTAGTGAAATTCATGGTTATGGTGATTTATCAAGCATGATATGAGCTTTTGAATTTTAAACATGTTTTCAATTACTCATGTTATTATGATCATGTTTCTTATAAATTTAAAGCATTTCAAGTATAATGGGAATAATGGGCAATGTCCACATTGTCGCTTATGATTTATGAACTATGATTTTGGCCGATCCACGGGCCTAATTCCATGGCTAGTATTACGAATCTCCAAGCATGTTATGATTATCATGATTTAACTAGCCATGCATGTGGTGTATGGATTTCTATGAGCACATTCCATGTTTTGGGAGTAGTACTTAACACCGAGTAGGTTCGGGGCCTAGGTTACGCCCCGAATCTCGGAACTATGTGCCACTGTAGGTTATGTTGGGGACCGCCTCAGTGACTGTACCTTATTCCTTACGGGGCCTTCACGAGTGATATCACACCTTCATAGTTCATACCCCTGGCAAGGTATGAACGGCCTCCCGGCTAGGCTTACAGGTCGGGCTCCATGTTTTTTCATGTGGGGTATGTTGGTTATAGAAATCTCCCACTGTTCCTCATTGTTTTAATGCATGTATGATTATGTTCTTTTGTCTCAATTTATGTTCTATGGAACTTTTTCTCTTATGTTTTGACTATGGCAGGTTTACAAATATTTTGGAAATCTAGAGCCTTACGTTATACTTATGATTTCAGTCTTTATGATCATGATGTCCCCACTCCTATAACTTTTATGTTTTTAAGTATTGTCTTGCATACCTCGCATACTCAGTACATTCCAAGTACTGACCCGCATATTTTCTATGTTGTATCATTTTATGATACAGGATTCGGTTCGTAGGTTCAGCATCGCTCTTAGCTTGCTCTCAGTTCTTCTCTCAATTCTCAATGGTGAGTCCTCATGATTCGAGGGCTTCATGTTTGGATTTTTTTTGTCTATCTTTTAGTTTTCAGAATGTTGGGGTTAGTTGGGGTCTTTTCCCTTCAACCCATCTATTATGATTAGAGGTTTTCAGACCTATTTGTAGTATTCAGCTATTTAGGCTTGGATCATGTACTGTTGTTTCTTATATTTCATGTCACAATTTTATTTAGTTCATGACTATTAAGCTATTTCTTCCACCTTATGTGAATGGTTTAGTTATATGCTTATTCCATGGGTTGACTTAAGGTCCGTTGGGGCTCATTGTTCCGTGTCTATGATTCGGGTGTACTCTCGAGTCATGACAAACATGGTATCAGAGAAATAGGTTCATATGTGTCCTAGGGAGTTTGAAAGCCGCGTTAGGTAGTCTTTTTCATGGGTGTGAAGCGCGCCACACTTATGACAAAGAGGCTACTTAACATTTTAGGAAATGTTCCCTTCTTTCATGATCCATGTCGTGCGATGAAAAGTCTCTCCATCCTTCTAATTCGTGCTATTCACGATTGCAAAAAATTATGGATCCCAGGAGAATAAATGGAAGGAGGAACAGGAATGATGAAGGCCATGGAGGTAGCAATGATCATGGGCGTTAGAAAGCCCCACATGTTCAGGAGCCCCAGTAACAAGAGTCAGCTGCCCACACTGACTTTCGGGCGGCTATTCAGATTTTGGCACAGGCCTTGACCGCTCAGGTCAACCAGCAGGTTGTTTCGCATGTCCTACAAAATGGAAACGCAACGACGGCTCGGATTAGATACTGTTTGAGGATGAACCCTCCCAAGTTCATGGGATCAAAGGTGGACGAGGATCCACACGAGTTTATTGAAGGAATCTTGAAGGTCACTCGGGTCATGGGGGTGACAAATAAGGAGTGTGTTGATTTGGCCTCTTACCAACTAAAGGAGGTCGCTTATATTTGGTAAAAGAAATGAAACAACAGCAGGGCAGCGGGAGCAGGTCCTGTCAGCTGGGATGAGTTCCACATGGCCTTTCTCGACAGGTTCTTCCCTCGGGAGATGAGGGAGTTGAAAGCAGCTGAGTTTGTTAACCTCAAATGGGGAAAGATGACGGTGTTAGAATATTCACTTGAGTTCACTTGCCTGTCAAAGTATGCCCCGGAGTTAGTGATGGACCAGAGGGCGCAGGTGAGCAGATTCGTGTAGGGAGTAGCCGAGTATATGGACAAGGACTGCAGAACAGCCATGCTTCATCAGGATATGGACTACCCATGGATAGCCCTTTATGCTCAGCAGATGGAGGCAGCTCATATAAGGCAGAGAGAGGCCAAGAGGGCCAAAACTGATAGCTACAGGTTTTCCCAGCCGAGGCCAGGAGGTGGGCCTCACCAGCACTCCCAGCACAGGTCTATCACACCAGCACCATCTTCAGCCAGTAAACCATCCACGCCACCAGACGATCATAGGAGCAGGGCCTCATGTTCGAGGAGTCAGAATAGCATGCGCACAGAGCGCACATTCCCATCTTGTACTAGTTATGGAAAGAATCACCCAGGAAAGTGTTTAGTGGGCTTAGATGCTTGTTTCAGGGGTGGAAAACCTGGACACAGGCTCAAGAATTACCCTGCAGCCAGGTCACGAGGTGGTGGAGCCTGCACTCCAGCAGCTAGTTCAGCAACTCTAGTGGCACGTGCTACTCCGTAGGGTACTTCGACTGGTCCAGCTGGCGGCCAACACCCAAATCGTTTTTATGCACTTTGCTCTCGATAGGAGTAGGAGACTTCTCCCGATGTGGTTACAGGTATGTTGCGAGTCTTTCATATTGATGCTTATGCTTTGTTAGATCCGGGAGCTACACTGTCTTTTGTGACACCTTACATTGCTAGTAACTTTGGAGTCAGTCCTAAAATTTTGTCAGAACCATTTTATGTGTCTACTCCAGTTGGGGATTCAGTCGTAGCGAGTCGGGTATATAGAGGTTGCCCCATTACAATATTGCATAAGGTTACCTCCGCAGACTAAGTAGAATTGGCTATGACTGATTTTGACATTATTTTGGGCATGGATTGGCTGTCGCATGTTATGCTTCTGTTAACTGTAGAACCCGAGCGATGGAGTTCCGATTTCCAGGTGAACCGGTCATAGAATGGAGGGGTAGTTTAGCAGTACCTGTAGTCCGCTTTATCTCCTATCTCAAGGCCCGGAAAATGATTGCTAAAGGGTTGTATTTACCATTTGGTTAGGGTTAAGGATTCCACGTCCGAGACCCCGACCATTCAGTCAGTCCCTGTGGTATGTGAGTATCCCAAGGTATTCCCGGATGACCTACCATGTGCTCCTTCCGAGAGGGAGATTAATTTTGAGATTGATCTTTTACCCGACACGCAACCCATATCGATTCCTCCCTACCTAATGGCCCAAGTCGAGCTAAAAGAGTTAAAGGAACAGTTGAAGAATTTTCTGGATAAGGGTTCCATTAGACCGAGTAAGTCTCCATGGGGTTCCCTAGTATTGTTCGTCCAGAAGAAAGATGGTTCTCTTCGGATGTGTATTGACTATAGGCCGTTGAAAAAGGTCACCGTCAAGAATAGATACCCTTTACCCAGGATTGATGACCTATTTGATCAACTTTATGGTGCCAAATATTTCTCCAAGATAGATCTTAGGTCTGGGTATCACAAGCTCAGGGTTTGGGAGAGCGACATCTTGAAGACTGCTTTCAAGACTCGGTATGGTATGAATTTTTTGTTATGTCTTTTGGACTAACCAATGCCCCTGCAGCTTTTATGTACCTAATGAACAGGGTATTCAAGGAATATCTGGATATGATCGTGATCGTGTTCATTGACGACATATTAATATACTCCCAGAGTGAGGAGGAGCATGTCGTACAACTGAGGGTAGCACTCCATACCCTCAAGGATAACAATCTATATTCCATGTTCATCAAATGTGAGTTCTGGCTAAACTCAATTTTATTCTTGGAACATGTAGTGTCAACAGAAGGTATAAGGGTGGACTCCCAGAAAATAGAGGCAGTGAAGAACTGGCCCAGACCGGTAAACCCCTCAGAGATTAGGAGCTTTTTTGGATTAGCGGGTTACTATAATAGGTTCATAGAAGGTTTCTCATCCATTGCAACCCCATTGACTAGATTAACTCAGAAAAAGGTGAAGTTCCAGTGGTTGGAGGCTTGTGACAAGAGCTTCCAGGAATTGAAGGCCCGACTCACTTCAGCACCGGTGTTGACTTTATCGAAGGGCACCGATGGCTTTTTTGTATATTATGATGCTTCGAGAGTTGGACTAGGATGTGTATTGATGCAGCACAAGAAAGTCATAGCATATGCTTCCAGACAACTAAAAATTCATGAGAAGAATTACCCAACCCATGATCTTGAGTTGGCCGCGGTGGTATTTTCTTTGAAGATATGGTGACACTACTTGTATGGGGTTAATGTAGATGTATTCACTGACCACAAGATCTTACAATATGTGTTCACACAGAAGGATCTCAATCTTCAGCAGCGGAGGTGGTTGGATCTACTTAAGGACTATGACATGAGTGTCCTTTACCACCTAGGTAAGGCCAACATGGTAGCGGATGCCCTTAGTAGACTCTCTATGGAGAATGTGTTGCACGTGAGTGAAGGAAAGAAGGAGCTAGTGAAGGAGATACATCGACTTGCACGATTGGGGGTTAGGTTAGTTGGCTCGACCGATGGTGGTGTAGTTGTACATAACGGATCGGAGTCGTCCTTGGTAGTGGAGGTGAAGGCTAAGCAAGAGGAAGATCCAACATTGGTAAAGTTGAAGGAAGTCATTCAAAATTAGAATGTAGAAATCTTCTCCAAAGGGGGATATGGTGTACTTCGATACCAGGGACGTTTGTGTGTTCCAAACATGGGTGATTTGAGGAGCCAGATGTTGCATGAGGCTCACGGATCCAGATATTCTATCCATCCAGGTGCCACCAAGATGTATCATGCCTTGCGGGAAATCTANCATCCAGGTGCCACCAAGATGTATCATGCCTTGCGGGAAATCTACTAGTGGAATGGCATGAAGAGGGATATTGCATAATTCGTAGCCAAGTGTACGAATTGCCAACAAGTGAAAGTTGAGCATCAGAGACCGGGAAGTGTACTTCAGGATATCAGCATTCCTACTTAGACATGTCAAGAAATCAACATGGACTTCATAACAGGTTTGCCCTGCACTAATAGACAGTATGACTCCATTTGGGTTGTGGTGGTCAGGTTAACCAAGCCTGCTCATTTTCTACCAGTCAAAACCACAGAATTAGCGGAAGATTATGCCAAATTATACATCCGAGAGTTGGTTAGATTGCATGGAGTTCCCTTGTCCATCATATTGGATAGAGGTACTCAGTTCACCTCTCAGTTTTGGAGATCTTTTCAAAAGGGACTTGGTAGCCAGGTCAAGCTTAGCACGGCCTTTCATCTGCAAACAGATGGCCAGGCGGAGCGCACTATCCAAAATCTTGAGGACATGTTGAGAGCTTGAGTTATTGATTTCAAGGGTAGTTGGGATGAGCATATACCTCTTATTGAGTTTTCCTACAACAATAGCTATCACTCTAGCATCCAAATGGCTGCGTTTGAGACTCTTTACGGGTGAAGGTGTAGATCTCCCATTGGGTGGTTTGAAGTCGGTGAGGCTTCGTTGGTGGGCCCAGATTTAGTCCATGAGGCTATGGAGAAAGTTCAGTTGATAAGAGAAAGGGTGAAAATGGCTCAAAGTCATCAAAAGTCTTATGCGGGTGTGAGGAGTAGAGTGCTCGAGTTCGAGATCGATGATTGGGTGTTTTTGAAGGTATCTCCCATGAAGGGAGTAATAAGGTTCGGAAAAAAGGAAAACTCAGCCCCCACTATATTGGTCCATACTGGATTGTGAGACGAGTGGGTAAAGTAGCCTATGAGTTAGAGTTACCTTCAGAGTTAGCTTTAGTTCATCCTGTATTTCACATATCGCTCTTGAAAAAATGCTTGGGAGATCCAGCCTTAGTGGTTCTAGTGGAAACTGTAGGCGTGAAGGAAAGTCTCAGTTATGAGCAAATTCCCATTGCAATCTTGGATCATCAGGATCGGAGGCTGAGGAATAAGGAAGTAGCTTCAGTAAAGGTGTTATGGAGAAATCGGCATGTTGAGGGAGCTATGTGGGAAGCCGAAGCGGATATGATAGCTAAATACCCTCATTTGTTCCTTACCGGCTTAGTTTCAGTTTGAGGTATCATCTTCCTCCCTAGTACTCTATTCAGTTTCATGTTCAGTACATATGCCCCAGCTTCTTCATGTCGATGTGTGAATTTGTGATTCATTAATTTAGTTCAATCACGTAGTTCAATTCAGAGTCAGTCACTCCACTAGTTTTCAACTTAAATGTTTAGTATTTAAGTATGATGATTGCATTTCTCAGAATTTTAGTATAATTTCCCACATTCAAGGATGAATGTTCTCACGGGGGAAATATTGTAATACCTTGAAATCCCTAATATCAGACCGGAGGGTTGAAACGGAGAAAATAGGATATTTTTCACGCACCGAGTCTACACCCTGGATGGAATACGGTACTTGGAGTCACAAGTAACCCCAAGTCAACCCCTGGTCTATCGTACACTGTCATTCTGGGTAACATATTTATATATATATAGCGAAAGCTTCTAGAATAATTGTATAAAACATTAACGAAAATAAAGTTGAACCATAACTTTTAACACATCTGAACAAAACTACAAGTCTGAAAACCAAGTCTGTGTCTGAAAGCCACTACAACTGATGAGTTGCTGGGACAAGCCCCCCACTAACTCCATGTATAAATAAAAGAAAACAGAACTAAATGAAATGATCTCCATCCTCGAAGGATGAGGACTCACCACTGATGATGCTTGGAAAGTCTGAGTGAGGTCGGCTAATGGTGCTGAAGCTGAGAACTTGCGACTGTATCATAAAATGATACAACATAGGAAGTATGCGTCAGTACTTTGAATGTACTAAGTAAGTAGGATAAAACACAATACTGGATATAAATAACTAAACTGAAATGACATGCAATGACCAACATGTAACCACGTGAGCTAGACATGGAGCCTGATGTATACACCCCATCGGTAGGACCCAATATACCTTGCCAGGGTATAAAGGCATCAACTGGATGATCACAAGTTTGTGGCCATGAGGCCAATAAAATTGTAACCTACGGTGGCAATGTAGTTGAGGGAACCCGGGTGCGCTGGAACCCTGGTCCGCTTGGTGCTATGTCTTGCTCCCACTAGATATTTTTAGACTGACTACTAAGCTGATAGCTTGAAAATGATTCCCAAGACTAGTCAGGATTACTTATCTGGAAGCACCCTAGAGTCTTATCAAACCGAATTCTATAACTAGGTTCTAAGACTGGTCAGAGCTGCTTATCTGAAAGTGTCGTAACCGTCTAAAGAACAAACTAAAATTCTGAAGTTGGGGTCCTAGGGCTTGTTAGGGACTCTTATCTAAAAGTGTCATGAATGCCTAAAGAACCACTAAAACTGATACTGAGTCTAATTCTGATACCTGGGAGGCACTACTGACACCTCGAGAATTTCTATAGTCAAACTGATCAGCTGACATTTATGATTGACATTAAGTATTCTAACATTTTGGATAAAATTTAACTGACAATAATCTGACTGAGTTTCAATACAACTAACAATATGGGAGTCCCCAACACTGATAGAATCAAGTAAAATTTCGATACTCAAGCACTGATGCAAGATTCAAGTTTCTTGCATTCAAGAGTTAGGGCTAGAAATTACTTTACAGAGACAATCATCAACATAGTCACAAACTGGTGGAAATATCTACCATTAACATAAACAATATTCCACAAGGATTAAACTAAGTTTGGCTAATAACTTCTCAAAATAAGATAGTTTCAGGGCAAGAACTGATAAAGAAAATAGGAGGAATTTTGGGGACACAAGGGGAAGAACTATTCCCTTGTTGAATTCCCATATACCTAGTGATGGAAATCCTTGAGAGAATTCCTTGAGAAATCCGAGAAGAATCACTCTTTCTCACTTCTTCTCTAAGCTTTTTTGAGAGGGACTTTACGCTTATGAGAGAT
>JACEIK010005018.1:37214-58408 GCA_018107945.1 Datura stramonium | reverse complement strand
ATGTTCAGATCATGATTTCAGTAAACAGCATGCAAGTCTTACTCTCATAATCTTATCTTTATTATGTTTTATGATATGCATGATTTATGATTTTACGTACTTAATGGTTTTACTTACCTTACATACTCGGTATATTCCATGTATTAACCGCATACTCTATGTTGTATTGTTTCATGATACAGGCTCAGTCCCGCCATTAGCCAAACTCTCAACATCAGTATCTCCCGCTCTCAGTTAATGAGTCCTCATCTTCTGAGGGACCCTTTATCAATTATATTTAAATATTTTCAGTTTCAGAATTTAGTGAGTTAGTTGGTGTTATACCCCGTAAGTTTCTAATATTTAGACGGCCTACATCTGGATAAGGAGTTGATGAGTGTCCAGGAGTATGCTATGAGGTTCGACTCCTTGGCCCGATATGAACCAACTTTTGTGGATACCATGTCGGCTAGGGTGCATTGGTTTATTATGGGGCTGAATCCAGAGTATGTGGAGACTTGTATTACGGCAACTCTACGAGAGGACATAGATATTGCCTGTGTCCAGGCTTTTGCTCAGAATATTGAAGGGATCAGACAGCGGCAGCGGGAGATAAGGAGAGCAGGTCAGGAGCAGCACCGAAGGCCAAACCTAGTGACATGCAGGCGGAGTCCCATGGAGGACCCAAGCCACGATTTTCAGGCATACCACCTAGACCCCCACCCCCACAACAGTAGAAGGGGAGTGTATCTGGTCGTCGGGGGTAGTTAGGGCCCGGCGAGAGCTCACGATCAGCAGGTTCACAACAACAGAGAGGAGTAGAGCAGAGTAGATTCACCGTGTTGCTTTGCCCTGTCGGCAGTCGACGTCACTCCGGGGCATGCAGGTATGGTTCCACAGCATGTTATACTTGTGGACAGGAGGGTCATTAGATGAGGGATTGTCCAGCCAGGGGTCAGAGTGATCGGGACTAACAGGATAGATCTTTATTAGGATCGCGTGCCCCAGCATCTCTAGCAGGGCATAGGCTCTCAGCTCCAGCCAGCAGAGGCCGAGGCAGACTAGGGGTATCTAGCTCAGGTACTGGTCCAGATCGCACTTATGCCTTATGAGGACGGCAGGAGTCGGAGTCATTGTTGGATGTGGTGACAGGTATGCTGGACATTTGCTCTCACTCTGTTTATGTATTGATAGATCAAAGATCCACCTTGTCTTATGTTACACCATTAGTGGCTCAGAAGTTCGATATCACGCCAAAATTACTTCAGAAACCTTTTTCAATGTCTACACCCATCGGTGATTCCATCATAGCTGGTCATCAGACTTTAGCAGATATGGTAGAACTAGAAATGATTGATTTTGATGCAATTATGGGTATGGATTGGCTGGCGCCATTCTATGCCAATGTTGAATGTTGGACCAAGACTGTCCAATTCCACTTTCTAGGGGAGGTTTTACAGGAGTGGACAAGTAGTGCAGCCACCCCAAAAGGTACGTTTATTTCCTATATTCGGATGAGAAAATTGATAGCAAAAGGATGTATTTATTATATGGTCAGAGTTCAGGATGTCCAAGAAGAATCTCTGACTCTTTAGTCTATTCCAGTAGTTAATGAATTTCTAGAGGTATTCCCAGATGAACTACATGGCATTCCCCCAGAATGGGAAATCGACTTTGCAATTGATTTATTACCAGGTACTCAGCCTATATCTATTCCTCCGTACCGAATGGCTCCTGCTGAGCTTAGAGAATTGAAGGATTAGTTGAAGGATCTGTTAGACAAGGGCTTTATCATGCCAAGTACTTCACCATGGGGAGCACCAGTCCTATTTGTGAGAAAGAAGGATGGTTCCCTCCGTATGTGTATAGATTACCAGCAACTGAATAAAGTTACTATCAAGAATAAGTACCCGCTAGACTTGTTTGACCAGTTGCAGGGGGAAAGTATTTCTCAAAAATTGACTTAAGGTCAGGGTACCATCAGGTTCGGGTTCGTAAGAGGGATATTCCAAAAACCGCTTTCAGGACCAGGTATTGCCACTCCGAATTTCTAGTCATGTCCTTCGGGCTGACGAATGCTCCAGCAGTGTTCATGAACTTGATAAACAACATTTTCAGGTTGTATCTAGAAAGGTTTGTGATAGTATTTATTGATGATATTCTGATATATTCCCGCTCAGAGGCAGATCACCGGGATCACCTACGAACAATGCTCCAGACTCTCAGGAATCGCCAGTTGTATGCGAAGTTTTCTAAATGTGAATTTTGGTTGAATTCAATAGACTTTTTGGGCCACATTGTGTCAGATGCTGGCATTCAGGTAGACTCGCAGAAAATTGAAGCAGTGAAAACATGGCCTAGACGTTCCACTCCGACTGAGGTACGCAGTTTCCTGGGGTTAGTTGGGTATTACAAAAGGTTCGTGGAAGGATTTTCCACCTTAGCAGCACCTTTTACCAAGTTAACTCAGAAAGAAGTTAAATTTCACTGGACTGAAGCATGTGAATAGAGTTGTCAGGAGTTGAAAAACAGACTGACCTCAGCACCAGTATTATCCTTGCCAGAAGGATCAGAGGGTTATGTAGTATACTGTGATGCTTCAGGCGTCGGGTTAGGATGTGTTCTGATGCAGCATGGTAAAGTAATTGCGTACGCTTTCAGACAGCTGAAGAAGCATGAAAAGAACTACCCCACCTATGACCTAGAATTAGCCACGGTGATTCATGCCTTAAAAATATGGAGGCACTATCTGTATGGAATTCATGTAGATATTTTCACTGATCACAAAAGTCTCCAGTACATTTTCACACAGAAAGAATTGAATCCATGGTAGCGTCGTTGGTTAGAGCTGTTGAAAGACTATGATATGAATATTTTGTACCACTCATGGAAGGACAATGTTGTAGCAGATGCCCTCAACCGTAAATCCATGGGGAGTTTAGTACACCTGAGGCCAGGACAACGGGAACTAGCTCAAGAATTGCATTAGTTAGCCAGTTTAGTCGTCCGTATAGTAGATTCAAGAGACAGTGCAGCAGTAATTCAGAATACGGCAGTATCGTCATTAGTTGTGGAAGTGAATGAACGGCAGTTTGAAGACTCTAACCTGGTCCAGTTCAGAGATAAGGTTTAGAAAGGGGAAGTTACAAATTTCTAGGTAACCGAACATGAAGTTTTGAGATATAGGGATCGCCTCTGTGTTCCAAACGCAGTAGGACTTAGCTAGCAAATTATGGGTGAAGTGTATTATTCCCGTTGCTGTCTTCATCCGAGTTCAACAAAGATGTATCACAATATAAAATAGATTTATTAGTGGTCGGGAATGAAAAAGGAGATAGCAAAATTTATAGCTCAATGTTCTAATTACCAGCAGGTGAAAGTCGAACATCAGAAACCTGGCATACTGACACAGGAGATAGCAGTGCCTATGTGGAAATGGGAGGTAATTAATATGGATTTTGTGACAAGGTTACCTCGTACTAGGTGTAAATTTGATTCCATCTGGGCGATTGTTGACAGATTAATGAAATCAACTCATTTTCTTCCAGTCAGAGATACTTTTTCAGCTAAAGATTATGCCGAGATTTATATCAGGGAGATAGTTAGATTTACATAGTGTCCCAGTATCTATCATTTCTGACAGGGGAGCGCAATTTACAGCTAGGTTTTGGCAGTCCTTCCAGAGAGGTTTAGGAAATAAGGTTAATCTGTGTACGGCATTCCACCCTCAGACAGATGGGCAGGCGGAATGTACAATTCAGATGCTCAAGGATATGTTACGGGCGTGTGCGCTGGATTTTGGAGGTAGCTAGGATGAACATTTACCCCTATTTGAGTTTGCCTACAATAACAGTTACCATTCAGCAATTCAGATGGCGCCTTATGAGGCTTTATACGAGCGAAAATGTAGGTCCCCAGTTGGTTGGTTCGAGGTTGGAGAATCAGGGTTAATTGGGCCGGATATAATTCATCAGACAGAAGAGAAAGTAAAGCTTATCAGAGAACGTCTGCTAATAGCTCAAAGCCGCCAGAAATCCTACGCCGATGTATGGCGTAGAAATCTATAGTTCAGTATAGGTGACTGGGTATTTCTGAAAGTCTCGCCGATGAAAGGCGTGATGAGATTCGGTAAGAAGGGTAAGCTCAGCCCGAGGTTTATTGGGCCATATCGAGTACTCTGGAGAATAGCCAGGTGGAATATGAGCTAGATTTTCCTTCAGGATTAGAATCTATTCATCCAGTCTTCCATGTGTCGATGCTACGAAAGTGCATAGGGGATCCGTCCCGAATTGTGCCAGTTAAGGATTTCCAGGTTACCAAGGAATTAGGCTGTGAAGAGGTTCCAGTAGCTATATTTGATCGACAGGTTCGCAAGTTAAGGACTAAAGATGTTGCCTCTGTTAAAGTACTATGGAGAAACAAGAATAGAGAGGAAATGACTTGGGAAGCTGAGGACGACATGAAATCAAGATATCCTCATTTGTTCTAGACATAGCCAGGACATGCAATTAAGGTGCATTTGCAATTCAGTTTGTTTTGTGATGTATGTTATGTATACTGCTCAGCTAAATGAAATGTTGTTGAGAAACAGTTATGATAGTATTATATGGAGTTCCTGTACTGGACTTTTTGGCGTTTCAGGATTTTCAGATAGTCCATATTATAGGGGAAACTCTGCCGAAATTTTTCCAGAATAAGTAGTTACAAGAGTTAAGATGCCTATAAGCTAAAGTAAGACATTCGAGGATGAATGTTCCTAATGAGGGGAGGATGTTACACCCCGTATGTTTCTAATGTTTAGACGGCCTATTCGTACATTGGTTAGGAGTTTTAGGGTGCAGCATGTGCGAGAAAAGGGCCCGGGGAGAGGTCGAACGAGCGTGGAGTCAGGACGGCGCGGGAGAGGGCTGGACCAGCTTCCCAAAGGGGCAACGTGGCACGACCCCTCCCTGGCGTGTTGGGCTCCGTGGCACGACCTAGAATTAGCGTGACTAGGTCCGTGCACAGACCCCTGTCCACCATCTCAAGTATATATAAGTCTCATCATTTAATTTTAAGTTAAATTTCATATATATACATGGCCAGAGCAGTGAAGTACGAAGAGAACTAGTTAAATTAATCCTTTTACGCCGCGAAACGCTACCCGAATTTGAATTAACTTCGGGTATTGAAGTATAAGGCTGAAAGGAGCATTACTACGGAGTTAGTTTCACAAAATTCGCCTAGAAAATCGTAACCCTGCCGAGCTAAATTTGTTGGAATTGCTCCAAACCAGTGTCAATACGATCAGGGGCTTAAAGTAAGCATTTCTTCCTTCTGGATTCTCGATAAATTACGAGTTTTCGATCGTGTTCCGTCAAGTTTAAATATAGTTAATATTTATATATAAAGTTATTGTTTTCCCTAAATTTAGTATTGAAATTAGTATCATTATTCTAATAATACGATTGCAGTTGAAAAGAGCAGTTGAATACGAGCTGAAAATCGCTAGTTAATTAGTAATCTGCGAACGAGGTATGCTAAGGCAGTTTCATTCGGCAAGTTAGTTTTCTTAGCATGATAACTCAATTGAATCTCAGTAAGAATACCAGAAGCATGTATATTATGATTACCTATTGTTACTAGCTGAGATTAGTATTCCATACTAGTTTGGGATGGATTATGCCTATATAGCCTCCATGACCGACCCTAGGGTTATTAGTTGTGTCGTCGCGCGCCAGGGGCTAGATGACGTCGCTCTATGGAGCGGTATGTAGTCCGCCAGGGATGAAGATGGGGTTCCAGATCCTTATATGTCATGGTTGTCCTTATATAGACCCCCATCGAGCCTGGTGCCCAGGGTGCAGATATCAGGAGTCCACCGGACTCAGACACAGTTACAGTCAGGGGCCGAGTGGGCTCAGTTGCAAATCCAGGGGATTGGTAGGACGGCTATAACTATTAGTTGACCAGTGTGACCTTGGATAGGGGTATATAGACTGAGGTGGACTCACCAGGGCTTATGGGGGCCCCAAGTGGGTTATTCTGTGCTAGTTGTACCTTCCAGCTTATGGGGGCCAGGTAAGGTTTATGTTTGCTTTAGTTATTGATAGTTAGAAAGTAAGACATTCTATTACTCAGGTATGATCTCTATTCCTTCATTTTAGTTATTCTCAGTCTTATCTCCTTATTTCAGTCATTTACAGTTATCGACTTACATTTCAGTACATATTGCCCTTTCTTGGGAGCTACATTACTTGCTTGCAGTTGAGGATAGACGAGGAGCAGGTCCCTTGTAGCTTTCATTCAGTGCCACCAGAGCAATTATCTCCTTTCTTCCTGAGCTTGTAGACAGAAGGTTTACTTTCTTTTTGGCTGTACAGTTTATGGGTAGGTCGGGACCCTGTCCCGACCATCATATTACTCTTAGAAGCTTGCAGATTGTTTCTATTTCACTGTGGTTAGCTATTATTGGCCGTATGGGTCCCAAATATGTTTTAGTTTACGTGTTGGCCGTGTGGGGCCTTGTTTATCTGGAAGATTAGCGGCCTTGTCGGCCATAGTTTAGCTTAGTACTGGATTTACTTTACAAACATAACTAGACATCATGGTGGCCTTGTCGGCCCGCATAGGATTCCCTTTTATTTCCAATTTCTGGTTAGCTGTTTTCTTTTACAGGTGGCTATAAGGCCTTGTTGGCCAGGGGCTGTGATTACAGCCGAGATATAGCCCGTTGTTTTCTTGATTTAAGAGTTAGTGTTAGCCCTGCACCAGAAGTGTTTAGGCTCAGTCAGCTCAGTCAGTTCAGATCCTAGTAGGGCACCAAGTGCCAGTCATGCCTCCCAAGGTGGGGTGTGACAGTTGGGGTCTTGTCCCATCAACTCATCAGTAGTAGAGGCTTTTCAAACATAGTATGTATTCAGTATTCAGGCTTGAGTTATGTATTCCGATATTATGAGAATATCAGACTTCCGCTATGTTAATTATGTTGATCTTCCGCTTTATTATAATTGAGTTAAATGTCATGTTCATGTCATGGGTCGACTTGGAGCCTTTCGGGGTTCTTTTTCACATATCTCGATCCAGGCCTATGTTCAGTTCATGACAATGGAATACTAGGGAGACTAATGTATCATCACATGATGTTGGTTCTAGTGCATTAGCAGCTGAAATGTGAAAAAAAGATGAAGAGCGAGATGAAAATGTTGCTAAAATGATGACTCGGTTGGAGTTAATGACTAAACATGTGATGGGGGTCGGACCTAAAGTTGTGAATGTTGTAGGAATGCAAGGTGCAATGTAGGTTGAAGGAGAATCGTCTCCACCAAGATATGAGGAGGAGTGTCAATACATGGAAAATCAAATGGGGGGTTCTCTACTTGGGTATCAAGGAGTTAATCAAGGCTCTAATCAAGGATGGAGAAAACGCGATGCACAGGGATGGCCTGAGAGAAATGAAAGATGGGGAAATAGAGAGAAAAATCGTGAGGGGGACCAAAATCATCGATGTTCAAATCCATATGGTCCCCCTCCTAAAGTTGAGAACGCCCAAGCTCAATCAGGTGTGATCGATGCAGGGAGCTCGAAAATTGAAGAGATGTTGGCAAGGGTTCTTAAGAAAGTGGAATCAACCGACAACGGGGTCAAGGAAGGGGAGGTGTCTAACATTGCCCAAACCGTGAGCTTACACTCAACTTCTATCAAGCATTTGGAAGATCAAATGAACCATGTATCCTCTCAAATGAACCCTCAATATGAAGGGAACACTTTCGAGTGATACAATGCCAAACCCAAAGAAAGATAGTCAATGCATGGCCATTGTCACGAGGAGTGGTAAAATTCTTGAAGATGCAAATGTTAAACCCAAGGAAGTTGTTGCTCCTAAGACAAAGGATGAAAAAGAATCTGAGGCGGTGCCAAAAGCACCAAATAGTTGTGATAACATTGAGGATGAAGGTGAAGGAGATGTTGATGTAGTTCCCTCAAATGCTGATGAAGAAGAGGCAGGCATGAAGGCCTCAAGTGAGAAAGAACAAGACCCAAGAGTTCCACGTCCTTATCAACTGTGGTTAGCCAAGAAAAAGAAGGATGATCAATTCAATAAGTTTATCGACATGTACAGCAAATTTTCCATAAATATACTATTGGTGGATGCTTTACTTCAAATGCCCGAATATGCAAAGTTCATGAAAGAGCTGTTGAAGAAGAAGAAGGTTGTAGATGTGGGCACCGGAGAGACCACACATCATTGTAGTTCTATGATGATGAGCAACGTTTCCCCAAAATGGAAGGATCCGGGAGCCTTCACAATCCCGTGCACTATTGGATTGTGTGTGTTCAAGAAAGCCCTCTGTGATCTTGGGACGAGTATAAATCTGATGTCTCTCATAATCTTCAAGAAATTGGGGCTTGGGAACACCAAACCTACATCAATGAGATTGTTAATAGCTGGTCACTTTATCAAGAAATCTGTGGGTGTTTTAGAGGATGTATTTTTTAGGGTAGATAAGTTTATTCTACCAGCTGATTTTGTTGTTCTTGATTGTGAAATGGATGTAAAAGTTTCAATCATTTGGGGAGACCATTTCTCACCACGTGTAGATTTTTGGTAGATGTGGAGCTAAGTGAACTCAAGTTCCGGGTTGGAGGTGAAGAGGTTACCTTCAAGGTGTGCCAATCCGCTGAACCTCCCAATGAATGCAAAGTGATTGGAGTGCTACACAAGGAGAATGAGTATGGAGGAGTTGATATGGAGGAGGTTGAGTCATAGGATGATCCTTCAAAAGAATGAATGTTAAATGAGGAATACGTCATGCCACGACGTTAACTAAGGCGCTTCTTGGGAGGCAAGCCAAGTGTTCTTAATGTCATTGTTGTTTTTGGTTTTGTAGGACTACGTAGGTGAGCAGAAAAGAGAGGAAGCACAAAATAAGGCAGGCAAGGCGTTAAGACTAGCGAATCACCGATCAAGCTATGCAAAACCGCTGATACATAGTCGCGAACCACTGCTTCAACACAGGTGTTAGCCAGAACACCTGAGCATTGGGTGCAAAAATGACGATCCACCGGCGAAACGCAGAACCCAATCGGCGAACAGCCGATCAATCGCCAATACAAGTCAGTGAACTAGGCATAAAATCAAGCTTGTGATGTTAAGGCGGCAAACCGTCGATGTAACGCTGGTGAAGGTATGTGCTCTATTTTAAAATCTTTACCAAATCATGGATCTACCCGACCCAGAATCTTTTTGCAGCCGCCCTAATATGCAAAAATTTCCTTTTTATTCTCCTAGACTTCCCCTATTCCACCTTTTAACACTTCCCTACACTCTTTTTTATTCTCTCTACATGCCACCTTTCCATATTCCAAAAACTCCCTCTCTTCCACTTCCTACACAATTAAAGTACCACTAACAATCCACCTCCGCCTCAACCAACAACAATTATACCTTCTCACCTATAAAATCCCCCCAACCATTCTACCTAACTCTCACTACACTCTCCCACTCTGCTAGCAAAGTTCCAAAATTTCACCATTGTTGAGCGCTCTCAAGCTTCCACATCTATTCTCTGATATCATTCTCTTGATTGTGGTAATGTACTCTTGACTTCCTTATTTTCTCATCAATGGTAATCTTATTGCATATGGATGTTTTTATGACATATATCTCCCTTCTTTTTACTTCCCTTCTCCCGAACATTTTCATTATTGAGGTCATACTTGTTAAAAGAAGTTAGTTGTATACTATGTGAAATTAGTGGGGTGATAGAGGCTTTCTGCTTAAATGGGTGTGAGGGAAATGGTTGTTCTTGTGTAGTTGAGTGAGGGTGAAGTCTGAGTAACCCCAAAGGATTAAAAGGACCCAATTTTCCCGATGATAGATTGGGTGACGTCATTCTTAAGGGTAAATCTTCATTTTGTCCCTTTTCATGTGTGTAGGTAATTCTTTGATATTATGTGAGTGGGTGTTTGAGAATTTTAGTATTGGATTTCAGTGTGAAGCATTGGAGACGACGACTATCGACTATTCACCAGTCGATCTGGTGAAATGCCGATGAAACGCTGGTTCGGGCTAATATTGGCTTCAGGCCGCTGCCCTGACCCTGCGTTATATTGGCGGTTTGCGGATCGAGATCGGTGATTCTCCAATTTGTCGCTGGTGGAAAACTTGCTACCCCAGTTCTCTGCTGCCAGAGCATTAGTTGTTAATTCCTCTTGTTTCTCATTCAAATTTTAGAGTAGTTATTCGTTGTCTCATTTTATCGTTGGAAAAATTCAAAAAGATACATTGTGGATGCCACTAACATTGTGTTCTTAGAAAATAACTTCATTCAGGAATCCTAGTAAGCGCAAAGCCCCAGCCTCCTCGTCCACAAAGGGCAAAGGAAAGGAAAAGGCATCTGCAACGCCCACCAACTCTCAAGAGGCCATCATGTATTTTGTGCTCGACATGAACGGGCACTATGTCATCTGCAAGGGCTGATCAATCACCATNCGTATGTCAACTCTAAGGCCTAAAAAGCTCAGATATACACTTGATATATGTATTTTGTGCTCGACATGAACGGGCACTATGTCATCTGCAAGGGCTGATCAATCACCATTGTAAAGAGGTTTCATTTCTTGGGGTTGCGCGGTGACCTTCCCAACATCACAGCTCAGTTCACTAATAGACAATGGCACACTTTGCCAATCCTCTCCCAAATTACTATTCGAGCTTGGTGCTAGAGTTCTACGCTTCCTACCAGGCTAGGAAGGAGAGCAAAATCAATGAATTTCCCTACCTACCTTCAATTATGGTGCGAGGGGTGGAGGTTGACATTACTCCAGCAACCATCAATTATTTGTTCTGGGAGGACGATATTGACACTAGCTTAGAATACATGGCCAGGATTGCTGATAAGGAGAACCCATTCACATGGATAGCTCCTATCATTGTTGTAGACACACCTTTCTAGGCTACTATGGGCGGCAAAATTTCTCATCATGATCTGAAATTCGAAGCTATGTTGTGGCTAGATTTCATCTATGGCCGCATCATACCCTCCAAGAATGAGCAGTGGCTCAGCTTGGAAGCGGCTATCCTTATAGATTGCATCATGATAAGGGTCCCCATAAACTTTGGGGAGATTGTGGCTCTACAAATGAAAAGAAAAGCAAGATAGGCTAGTACCTCCATGCCATATACCATGCTTATTTCTCAACTACGCTTGCAAGCTGGAGTGGCATTGTTTCTAGATGAGACCCCTATTCCTGCTTTGGGTGTAATCACATTAGATCAGAAAAGGGATGTTGAGGCACTAAAGGTCAAGCGAAAGCGGATGCAGGCCTTTGATTTGCTAGCGGGTTCTATGTCTCATGGTTCTGAGCAGTCTCCACAAGCCCCAGATTTGAATATGCCTCACCCGGAAGCTTTGATTCATATCTCCAATGACCTACCTATTCGGTGAGCATCACCCTCCCTGACATCTTCCAATCAAGCGGTCTCCACAAGCTGGTGTAAATGACCAACTCTCATGAAAGTCAGCTTCAAAAGTTGGCTAGGAGCCTCCCTGCCCTCATCGCCCGAACGGTAAAAAGGGAGATGAAGTATATGTATGAGAGTCTTGCCACATTGTGCAAATAGGTAGATGTTATGGAGGAGGCTGTTGCATCTCTCTGAACTGAGATAAGGGAGTGGAAAAGCTAGTCATTCATGGAGGTTCCTGATTTGATTGCTCTTTACACTGTAATGGCTGCCCCTTCTACAATTTGAGGCCTTTTAGATGATTTTTTAAGGGCTTGGGAGATGACACTTAAGATCTAGGTGATGCAGGCTTTGACAGTGAGGCAGGAGCAAGTGTAGACGATGATTTGGATGATGAGGATTGACCCACTAAGGAAGTCTCTCGCCCCCTTTATTTTGCATGCCTACATTGGGGACAATGTAGACTTTAAGTTAAGGGTGGGATGAGTGCTTTATCTGGGGGTTCATTTGTGTCTTATTTTGTTAATGATTTGATGTATCCCTTATCGAGATTTTGTTTTTTTTATCTGAGGAAGAGTTGTGAGCCTTTGTCGGGCTCATTTTTAGTATTGTTGATTATTTCCCTTGTTGGGTTGGTTGTGGTGATAAAATTTTGAATGAATGAAATGAATGATGTTAGTGTATTAGTGCTAAAAAATGGGTCCTTGCTTTGAATTGTGAAATATTGCATTGTAACCCAAAAATCTTTTGTTCTCTTGTGTAAATAGTAGAATAGTAATCAAACTCCAAGAGTTTTCTTCATACCATGGTTCTTTCCCAAGGAGCATTTTTCTTTTACTTTTCTTTTGTTGTCGAACCGGGTTGGCGCTTTCCGGTGATAGACTGTGAGACGACTCTCTTAAGGAAAAATGCCATTTCTTTCTTGAGCCTTCTAGGGAGCTATTTTGAGAGGTACCACCAAAAAATTTTGAGATGTGGTATGAAAATGAGAAATGAAAAAAATGGGCATTTGAAATGAGAAATGTAGCAATCTTTTGTCATACATTATAGATTCCTTGTTTGGCTTATGAATTCACATGCTATAATGTATTGAATCAATATATTGTGATGATAATGACTTTTGAGGACTCTTTAGGCGTGATACCTTGGGTAGTAAAGATCTTTGTGAATCACGTGCATAGCTTCTTGTCTAGAACTTTTCCTAAGTGTGACTCAAGACGAAATCCTAGATGTAGCTGCACTTAGAACATGATTTTAGGCTTTCATTTGACTAGTCACTCTACCCAAAATATCCTCTGAAAATTTCTTCCGTTGCTAGCCAATGTTGAGTCTTTTGAGTTATTTTTTTTTGGAAACCGCATTACAAGCTGAAGTCACTTTTTGATCCCCTTTTTCTTGGCACCCATCCTCCCTAATTGATAGTGGTTAATGAAAGAAAAAAAAGAAAGGGGGATGAAGACCAAAAGGCATAGGGAGAGATAAGGAAATCTGTGAGTAAGAGGTAAAGAGGCAATTTTTTTTACTAAGTCATCGGANCAAGAAAGGGGGATATATAAGAAGCATAAATCTGAGGTAGCACAAAATTGTGAGAAAAAGGAAAGAAATGATGAGCTGAGGAACCTTAAGATACCAAAAGAGAAAAGAAAAGTGAAATGGTATTACCTCTTGATTAGATGAGGCTTAATGAGATATCCAAAGGAGCTACAACAAAGATCTTTGAACAATTAAGGAGAAAAATGGTTGCAAACGGAGGAATAAGGCGGACTGGTATAAAAAGTTAGATGGGAAGGGTTGAAGTTTTCACATAAAGGAATTAGGGAGGATTTAATCACTAGAGCCAAATAATTGTCTTACCATTACCTCTAGGCTTCATCATGACCCACAAGTCCTAATTGATTTTGAGTGTAGTTGCTCTACATTAGTGGAGAATTACACGAAGGGCAAGCCTATGGGTCGAGTTGTGTGCATGAAGATTTCTTTTGGGAGAGTGAGTATGATCATCTTTTTCTAAAATCCCTTGTGTGTGCATTAATTCATGATAGAAAAAAGAGAGTATCTCTTTGATGAATGGAATCATTCCTTTTGAGGACACACTGACATTAAGGTAAAAGTGTGATTGAGGCATGAGTAGTGTGATCTCTAAGGCAATCTTTGAATGTGGAGTGATTATAAGTTGAGATGCTACGTGTATTTCTTTAGATAAGCCATGCCCCTGTTTTGCAAAATAAAAGTATTTATGAATCATGCCTTTGAATTGTGGTGGCCTCTTGAAATTTTTTCATATATTTTTCTTTGATTTCTTTGGGGAATTTTCTTCTCTTTTTTGGTGAGCATTTTTTGGATTGTCATGGATTAAGTGGACATTGATGTCTAAACTCTTATGGAGTGGTAGGTATCTTAACTGATAACAATTGCATTACTTGAGGACAAGCAATGGTTCAAGTTCGGGGGTTTGATGAGTTGATAATTTACCAACTCATTAGGCTCCTGAACATGAGCTTTAGCTTAGTTTTCAAGTCATTTAGATGAATTTTATGCCCTTTTTGCCTTTTTATGTGCAGGTATCTGAGTTGAAGAGAAAGAGCAAGAAGTGGAGTAAAAAGAATAAAATTAGGTGGAAATCGGCGTTCCACCGGTGGAACACCAGACAAATGCAGATGATCACTGACTTGAGGAGAAATTGCAATTGGCGGCTACGGACATCAACCAGCAACTCGCCGGTTAAATCGCCTATAGGTTCTTCAACTTGATGGATTGAGGAGTAAAGGAATCGGCAGATCGCGGATGAAGGCCGGCAAACCGCCGAAGGTGTTGCCAAATGGTCATGGAAAATCACTGGAAGTGAGGAAAATGATGGACGAAGGTTCGCGGAATGCAACCGGAAAACTGCTGGCTCTCCCGCAAGTGACAAAACGCTTGAACAGGGGCAACTACATCCAGAACTAAAAAAGAGGAGATTGGTTGCCCTACTTTTGTATATAGTCTAGAAGAAAGTACTTTGTACATAAATTTTATACTTTTTAGTTTTCTGAACATTCATTTTTCCTTGGAAAGAGAAGAACTCTATTGGAGAAGATTGTTGAATATTGCTTTTCTTATTCTCATCTTCTTCCTTAGCAAGGTATACTCATTGTTCCAGACATATTTTGAGTTTGATTTTTCTTGCTCTTATTAATAAAATAATTGAGTTTATTGGTGGATATACTCTTTAGTTTATTAATCATGATTAGCTAAATCATCAACTAGAAGTGTGTGATGATGGGTGCTTGATTAGATTGGGTATTTCTAGGTTCATCTCAATATTACTTAATTAGTGTAAATCTATTGATTTCTCTCCAATTTATAAGTAATGATCCATAGTTGCAAATGTGCATTTACTTTTCTTACTTTATTTTAGCTTGAAAGAGAAGAATACAAGTATTGGGAGAGAATTTGATGGTGGGAATGGATGTGATTGTGTGGAGTTGGCTAGAAATAGATAAAACCCATATTCATAACCCTAATTAGTAGTTGATGACTAAAAATAGCTCAGCTATTAACCCAAACTCAATTGGGCTAATTGAATTGTGTCTTGAGGTTTGAAAAGACTTGAGAAAAAGGCATCCATGAGGTTGAAAAACATAGAGTGCCAACTCGTCCAAAGTTATTTATACTTAGAATATACTTATTTGATTAGCACCCTATCTACACGACACCTCTAGTATTCTCTCATTATTGTCTATCAATTTTGGTTATTTTGCTATTGTGGCAAACTGGTTTAAAATCCACAATATTTTTAATTTCATTTATCTCCCAAAAATTTACTAATTTATTCTCCTTGATTGGTGCGAGTTAATTCAAATTTCCTAAAATAATACTTGCGCAATCATTCACTAGTCTCTGTGGGATTCGACCCCGACATCCATCGAGAATATTTTTTTGAGCAACGATCATGTACGTTTTCTCATTAAGAGGAGTGTAGTTTGGACGTTATCAATGAACAAAATAACAAACATGTCCAAATATGGCTTAAGCTTTCTATTCATAAGATCCATAAATGTTGCATGAGCGTTAGTCAAACCAAAGGACATAACACAAAACTCAAAATGACCATATCGATAAGTTGTCTTGGGAATGTCACATTCCCTCACCTTCAACTAATGATGCCCCAATATGAGATCCATCTTCGAGAAATACTTGGCACCGTGAAGCTGCTTGAACAAGTCATCAATTCTAAGAAGTGGATATCAATTCTTGATAGTGACCTTGTTCAACTATCAGTAATGAATACACATTCTAAGAGTACCATCCTTTTTTCGCATGAAAAGGACTGGAGAACCCCAAGGTTAAACACTAGGGAGAATGAAATTCTTGTCTAGAAGATCGCTTAAATGCTCTTTTAATTCTATTAACTCAGATGGAGCCATCCTATATGTGGAATAGAGATATGCTGAGTATCAGGAAAAGCATCTATTCCGAAGTCTATCTCCCTATCTAGAGGGACTCTGCGAAGATCATCTGGAAACACTGAAGGGATGGTTTCTTAGCTTTAGAGTCTTTTACTCACACAAAATTATGGACAGACCCCTTGGAGATTAACTTCCTGGCCTTAAGGTATGAAATGAAACAACCCTTAGGAATAACAGAACCATCCCAAACTAAGACTGGAAGTAAACCGAAACTCTACTAATCGAGGCCTTAAATTAACTGTGGCATAACAAGAATATAACCATTCCATGCCTAGAATAACATCAAAATCCACAATGTCTAGCTTCATTAGGTCAGTTGTGGTTTCTTTATGATGGACTGAAACTATACAATCTCTGTAAATTCTCTTAGCTAAGACTGACTCACCGATCAGAGTAGAAATACTGAAAGGCTCTAAGAGTTGTTCCAGGGAAATCCCAAACATAATAGCTACATAAGGAGTCACAAAAGATCACTACCAGAAATTGGGCCTATGGCAACAGAAATTTTTGCAATGGTTCAGAAACCATTCCAGACACTATTTTAGCAGTACAACCATTGCTAATATGATGTAACCGTTCCATTAGAGTATCTATGGAAACGGTTTATGAACCGTTACCATAGAGTTANGAAACACCTTCTAATAATAAATTATCTATTAGAACGGGTATTAAATCCCTCCATAATTTGCCCTATTATTTTCATATACCTGCCACTTCTATTTTCTCAAAAGCACTAAAATATTACTCAGATTTCATATACCCGACACTTCTAATCATATCATCGATAGAAATTCTTTTCTCAGATTTCTCAGAAAGACTACGAAGAACCCATAAGTCTTCATTCTTATCGACAGAATAGGAAGACTACGAAGAACCCACAAGTCTCCATTCTTAAAACTTTACCAGCAGTAGTAATCGATAGACTGCGATTACTTTATTTATGTGTTCCTCAATCAATTTTTCAAACTTCTGAATTGATAGTCTACAAAAGACTTGGCTAGAAAACAGGAACAAATATAGTTGGGGTTTCGCAGAATTTGGACCTGTGAAGTACTAATTATGAATCGAAGTACTTGGGCTTTCTCTGGGTTTCTCAAAATTTGCGAAATTAGAAGAATCTGGGGTTTCTCCTTCTTCAAATTTAGTTGGAGGTTAGTACATTTTGAAGAATCTGCGAAGTGCTCTTTCTTAAGCATTTAATTTCTCTAGCAGTATGTTGGAATTTCTGGTTTCTTTGGTTTCCTGGTTTCCCTTAAGCATTTAATTTATCATCGTGATACTTAATCTCTTCTTTGTTTGTTAGTTATTGTTTAAGAATTAATATTTGTTTAAAGGGCACCAGGGAGCTTTAAGTTGGTAGATTAGTTGTAAACCCGTAGATGTATATGTTGTGCTGGAGTTGTGATCTTTCTGGTTATATAGATTAAGACTATATAATAGCTTATGTATATGCCCAGTTGGTACATATAGGAAAAATAAATTAAGATGCCACAAATTTAACAGGAAAAATGTGTGTTCAGCCGAACAAACATAAATGAGGTTCTGTACTTGCTATGATCTTTGTTATCTTAAAGTTGAGATATTTATATGGGTGTGCACTTCATTCTTATACCTATTCTTTGAACAATTTATATGATTTGGGTTGTAATTGTTTGGAACAACTCCTTATTCTACACAAATTTTTTGTACAATTTATCTAACAATTGAGATTTATGAGTTCTATTAACTTATGTAATACTAACTTCTGGTAGTAACCGGGTATGTAATTGGTTGTACAAGGAATCACATAATTATACAAGTCTGCATTGACTTCTAAACTTAAATCTTTTAAAGTTGAGTGGTATATATTGTCACTGTTATTGGTTCAAAGTGTATCAAATATTTTTCTACATCTATATATATTGCACAAAAATAATCTGAACATTATTCCCTCACTGGACGTCCAATGAATTGTAAAAGTACCAAATAATATGAACATCAAGTTATTTGGAGATTTCGTCTTGCCGATGTCATAGGGCCTGCTAATCCTACAATTTTGCAACTTATTTATGTTTTACAAAGAAAAGAACCACGTCTCTACAACTGGAAATTAGTTTCTGGAACAAACTATTTTTTTCTTTCTACTTTATAACTTGCAAATGTGGTGGCTAACATGATGGATTCATTATATTCTTATTTTAGACCTTGATTTGCGAATAAATTTCTAGGGTATAGGAAAGGGGAATATGAGATGAAGNGCGACATATTAGATGGTGCAGACTTTGCTTGATTTGCGAATAAATTTCTAGGGTATAGGAAAGGGGAATATGAGATGAAGGTATTATGACTACTAGGAATATTAGTAGTACTCCATCCATTTCATGTTATATGGCGATGTTTGACTAGAATTGGAGTTTAAGATGTTAATTGACATGTCTATGATGTTAGTGCTAGTGGACGAAAGTATTGAAGTATGATTAAAATTTTAGTATTATAGATTAAACATTCGTAGAACATGTTTCTAGAGTGATCAAAATCTTGACTTCACTCAAATATGTATAGAACATTTTCTTTATTTTGGGTCACTTGTTGCTAAAGGGATCTAAATCTTGACTTCAGTTAAACATGTATAGAAGTTTTTATTTATTTTGGGTCACTTGTTGCAAAAGGGATCTAAATCTTGACTTCAGTTTCTTAGCTTAGCATGAACCTTAATTTTAGTGATTTTATTATGTCATATAGGATTTTAATGGATAATGAAGATAAAAGTTAGATGAGTTGTCTGAGATGGATAGATGAGTATATTCGAGGAGTGAACACTTTTTTTGATAAGGAATTTTAACGATCTTCTCAAGGAAATGAGATATTATGCCCTTGCAAAAAGTGCATTAATCGATATTGGCATTATAGAAACATGGTGGAGGATCACTTGGTTGTTGATGGATTTGTTCATGGTTACACCAAATGGGTTTTTCATGGAGAAGGGTTTTCCTCGAGAAATGCATCTCATTCAATCAATGATGATGATGAAGGTTCTAATTTGTGTGAAGATATTGATGGACTACTTCAAGATACATTTAGCAATATAGAGGTTGAGTCAGGGCATGGAGAAGAAGTGGGAGAGGGATTATCTGAAGATGTAAAGGAATTTTTTAAATTATTGGAGGAAGGAAAACAACAGTTATATCCAAGGTGTGAAAATTTTACTAAACTGAGTTTCACCATCCGGTTGTACTTGTTTAAATCTTTGCATGGGTTGAGTAATGTAGCATTTTCAGACTTGTTACAGTTTATAAAAGAAGCATTTCCCTTTGCCCAGATACCTGAGTCTTTCAATAAAGCTAGAAAGGTGATAAAAAGATTTGGGTCTTTATTATAAAAAAAACACATGCATGCCCTAATGATTGCATGTTATTCTGGAAGGACAATGAGAAAGACGATAACTTCTCTGTCTGTGGGTCTTCTAGATGGAAGAGTGTTGGTGGTGCTTCAACTAATGCAAACTCTAAAATTCCTGCAAAGATTTTAAGGTACTTTCCCTTAAAGCCTAGGCTTCAGAGGACATTCATGTGTCCTGAAACAGCTATTGCAATGAGATGGCATGCTAATGAACGACCTAGTGAAGGGAATTTAAGACATCCGGCTGATGGGGAAGCATGGAAGGATTTTGATCGCTTGCACCCAGACTTCTCCAGAAATCCTCGTAATGTTAGGCTGGGTCTCTCAAGTGATGGTTTTAACCCGTTCCGAAGCATGAGTATTTCTCATAGCACGTGGCCTATTATGTTGATGAACTATAATTTATCACCATGGATTTGCATGAAGCCGGAGTATATAATGTTGTCAATGATCATCCCAGGTCCATCATCTCTAGGAAATGATATAGATGTGTACCTATAATCACTAATTGCAGAATTGAAGGAACTATGGGAACCTGAGATAGAAACATATGATGCTTAAAACAACTAAACATTTCGAATGCATGCAACCTTATTGCGTACAGTTAGTAATTTTCCAGCACTAGCAATGCTTTCAAGATGGAACATTAAGGGAAAATTGGCATGCCTCACTTGTAATTATGACACATGCTCTCAATATCTCAAACATAGTCGTAAGATGTGTTACTTGGGACATCGGAGATTTTTGAATCCTGATCATCCATAGCGAAAAGATAAGGAGTCATTTGATGGTAAGCAGGAGCATAGACCTACACCTACTCCTTTGTCAGGTATACAAGTTCTTGAGGAACTGCAGGAATTAAACAATGTCTTTGGAAAGGGAAAAAAAGAGGTCTCGGGATAATAAGAGTTCATGGAAAAAAAGATCTATTTTTTCGAATTTTCATATTGGTCACATAATAAATTGAGGCACAATCTTGATATTACGCATATAGAAAAGAATATATGTGATAGTTTGCTCGGGACTTTATTGGAGATGGATGGAAAGTCAAAGGATCATGTAAATTCTCGCTATGACTTACAAGAAATGGGAATAGGAAAGGAGTTGCAACTAATAAAAGATAATAATGGAAATGTAAGTTTGGCTCAATCTTTCTTCTTCATGAAACTAGAATAGAAAAGGTTGTTTTGCACCGTCTTGAAAAATGCCAAATTACTTGAAGGGTGTGCTTCGAATATATCACATCGTGTGAATGTGAATGAGATGAAAATATCAGGTTACAAGAGTCATGATGCTTATTCTATAATGCATAACCTGCTCCAGGTTGTCGTTAAAAAAGTGTTGCCTAAGAAGGTTTCATTGACACTAATTAGGTTGGGCAATTTCTTTAGAGCCATATGTAGTAAGGTAATAAAGGCAAAGAGATCTTCAAAAATTGGAGTCTGAAATTGGTGAAATAATATGTGACCTTGAAATAATTTTTCATCCAACATTTTTTGTTATAATGCCACATTTACCTGTTCATTTAGTTAATGAAATTAAGCTTGGGGATCCGACTCATCTTCGTTGGATGTATTCCATTGAGAGGGACCTATGTAAATTGAAGGCATTTGTTCATAATCGATCTTGTCTAGAAGCATCAATAGCAGAGGGTTTTTTGCTGAAGTGTTTTTGACTTTTTGTTCGAGATACCTACATGATAGAGTGAAGACAAGATTCAGTAGGTACCAAACCTAAGAGGAGGAATGTGTTCAGAATTTATCACCAATATCCCTTAAGATAGATCATCCAATTGGAAGTAAGAACAAAAAGAAGTGCACTTTTTTGATGGATTCACAGTTACGTCATGAAGCACATCGATATGCCCTATTCAGCACTGGATATGAACAAGTGAAAAAGTTTATCGAGTAAGATTAATTATATAATAATTATAATATTTTTAT
>JACEIK010005017.1:89972-119836 GCA_018107945.1 Datura stramonium | reverse complement strand
CTTAGATTCGTATTAATTAGGAAACTCAAACTCTCAAAATCTTATTTAAATTGTTGTCTGCATTCTTAAAGATATAGTTCATTAACACTTAAGTTAATTATTACCTTAGTTCAGTCCTTGTGGGATCGATACTTGGCTTACTTAAGCCATTTTACTACTTGTTCGCCCACGTGCACTTGCGTGTAGTTACCAAACGCCCGAACAGGGGACATCATCACTTCTCTTTGTTCGAAAGAAGGATGGTTCTCTTAGGATGTGCATTGATTCCCGTCAGTTGAACAAGGTCACAATTAAGAATAAGTATCCCTTCCCCAGGATCGATGACTTTTTTGAGTAGCTTCAGGGTGCTTGATGCTTTTCAAAGATTAACCTCAAATTCAGCTATCATCAACTCAGAGTTAGGGAGACTGACATTCCGGAGACAGCCTTCAGGGCTTAGTATGATTACTATGAGATTATGGTTATGTCTTTTGGACTAACAAATGCTCATACAACTTTCATGGATTAGATGAATAGGGTGTTCAAGAAGTATTTGGATATGTTCATTATTTTCTTCATAGATGACATTCTCATATACTCTTGGAGTGAGGAAGAGCATATCGCTCATTTGAGGCTTGTGTTGCAGGCTCGTAAGGATTTTCAACTGCTTTCTAAATTAAGCAAGTGTGAGTTTTAGCTAAGCTCAGTGGCATTTTTGGGTCATGTGGTGTCTAGTGAGGGCGTGTAGGTTGACTTTCAGAAGATTGGGGAGGTGAATAACTGGCCTAGACCTGTTACCCCTACTGATATTAGAAGTTTTTTGGGTTTAGCTGGCTACTATAGGAAATTTGTAGAGGGATTTTTATCCGTTGCAGCACGTTTGACTAAGTTGACCTAGAAGAAGGTAAAATTTTAGTAGTCCGATACTTGTGAGAAGAGTTTTCATGAGTTAAAGGCTCGAATCACTTTAGCTTCAGTTTTGACCCTACCGGAGTGCACAAATGGCTTTATTATGTATTTTGATGCTTCTTTGTAATACCTCGAAAGCCTTAAGATCACACCCGATGGTTTAAATAGGGAAAATCGGAATTTCTGCTCTAGGTCATAGGACGAGTCATCTAGTGACCTATGAGCTGCAACACGAGTCGTTAGGTGACTCGTGGAGCAAAGGGAGAGTTTGGTTGGAATTTTGGTCTGGGGGTTGATCACGGGTGAAGCCACAATTCGTGGTCAGGTCCAAGGGTCATAGTGTTTGTCGTGGTCATGAGTTTGACTTGGGGTTGAAATGATTGGTTGTGTTCCCAACGACTAGTCACCATGAGTCATCAGGTACACCATGAGTCATGGTGTCCCTCGTGGTGACCAGTAGAGTGAAGACTTCCAGTGTTGGCAATGAGTTTTGGAGATGAGTCGTCCCCTCAGGCAATGAGTCATCCAATCCCTCATTGGGACTAGCAATATGATTTTTCCTGCGAATTTAGTAAGGGATTTTTCATAATTCCAGAGTTCCTAAGACCTAAACTACGTCGTTTCAAGCTTAGATAAGTGTGTTTTAAGAGGGTTTAGCTCATTCTAAACCTATCCCTCTCCATGCATGCAATCCTAGAAGATTCTAAGGTTGATAAAGCCTAGATTTCATCAAGTCTTCTTCAATTTCCTTTGGGCATTCAAGAGGGTTGTGAAATCAGAAGTGTCCAGATATGTAAGGTTATGAATGAGTGTATTCATCCACTCCCATGCCCAATCCCTTCTCAAATTCATGGAAATCCTAAGTTGATAAATCTATGGGGTTTTAACCCAACTTGTGAATTCTCTAAGTATCTATCATGGTTATATTCTAATCATGTTTCTAATGTTGAATTATGATTCATGGGCATGTTTTACAATATTTTCAATTACACGTCATATTTTCAAGTTTTGCAAATTATGATACCAAATTATGAAAGTTCATGAAAAGATAAGATTATGATATTTGTTTTCAAGCATGATGAGGTGTATATGATGAAAGTATGATTTTGAATTACCCATGTCTATATTCATATTTTTGACAATCAAAGTCTAGTTCAAGTATGTTTAAGTTTGGGCAAGCCCATATGATCAAGTATGTTCATGATTTCATGTTATTAGCTTACCACATGAATTTTGGAGTTTAGGCTCCCACTCTCTTTAGCTTGTGGTATGGTTTGAGCCAAGGCTCCTCATGTTATGTTTCCAGATTTTGTATATCATGTTATGATTCAGCTTTGTCACTAGACGATGGCTCAGCTTCATTGAAAAATGATAGAGAGCATATGTATGTTTTTGGGAGTAGTGTCTATCACCGAGTAGGCTAAGGGTCAGACCATCCTATGACTCAGAACTATGCGCCAACGTAGGTATAATCAAGTTATTTGGGGCCTTCCTTGGGAGCTTCCCCTGCCCCCTAGGGGCTTTCAACTTGATATCAATATCATGGTAGCGTTCTTAGCCCTGGAAAGGCTTTGGAAGTCTCTGCCCACTTGAGTTTAATAGTCAGGACCACGTAAGTTTTTTTTGTGGTAATGTAGGTTATATGACGAGTCTCCCATCGTTTTTCATGATTTCAGTTATGCATATTCATTAGTCATGATATTATATTTTCAACAGATTTGACCCAATGTTCAGTTTTACTTATGAATAATCAGTTTCATCTTTGGGTCATTCAATTTTGTTATGATATTCAGTTATGTTTAAATCACGTTTTCAGATAATAGCATGGAAGCCCTACTATCAGAATCTAATGATGACATGTTTTATGACGTGCATGATTTCTGTTTTACTTACTTAGAGGTTTTACTTACCTTTCATACTCTGTACATTCCATGTACTTAATGCATACTCTATACTGTATCGTTTCATAATACAAGCTCGGATATTCAGGTTCAGTCCCGCAGTTAGCCAGATCCTCAGAGTAGCATCTCCTAGCTAGAGTCGGTGAGTCCTCATCCTTCGAGCACCCTCCTATCAGTTGTATTTAGTATTTTTAGTTTCAGACTTAGTGAGTTAGTTGGGTTCTTGTCCCATAAACTCGTCAGTTTATAGAGGCTTATCAGACATAGTATGTTTCAATTTCAGATTGTTGTTATGTATTCAGATATTTGATTTTATCAGATTTCCAGACTTCTACTATTTTATTCATGTTATACTTCCGCATTATTATCATGTTGGGTTTATATGTCATGTTCATGTAATGGGTTGACTTAGAGCCTCTCAGGGTTCTTTGTCCCGTGTCTCGACCTAGGCCTATGTTCATGTTATGAAAAACTTAGTATCAACTCATTAGGTTTTGAAGTGTCCTAGGGTGTCTGAAAGTCACATTAAGTAGGGTCTTCTTCATGGGTGTGAAGTGCGCCACACTTATGACGAATAGGCCACGAAATGTTCTAGGAAATGTTCCCTTCTTTCATGATCTATGTCGTGCGATTAAAGGTCTCTCTATCCTTCTAACTCGTGCTATACGCGTTTGCAGAATCATGCCTCCTTGCTGAGTTATTAGAAGAAGAAACATAAATGGAAATGGCCATGAGAATGGCAATGAGGATAGGCACCAGCAGGCCCCACCAGCCCCCGAGGATCATGTACTCGAGCAGGTGGCCCATGCAGAGTATAGGGCTGCCATTCAGATGTTGGCGCAGACCTTGACCGCCCAAGTCAACCAGCAGGTGGTAGCGTATGTCCCTCAGAATGGGAATGCAGCAGCGGCAAGGGTCAGAGATTTTCTAAGGATGAACCCTCTATTGTTCCTTTGGTCGAAAGTGGATGAGGACCCCGATGAGTTTATTGATGAAATTCAGAAAATCACCCAAATCATGGGGGTGACCGGGGAGGAGTGCACGGATTTAGCCTTTTATCAACTGAAAGGGAAAGCACACATCTGGTTCAGGCAATGGAAGGATAGCAGGATAGTTGGAGCGGGCCCCATTTGTTGGGATGAGTTCCATACCACGTTTTTGGATAAGTTCTTCCCTTGAGAGATGAGGGAAATCAAAGCGGCGGAATTTGTGAACTTAAGGCAGAACCACATGGTCCAGGAGTATGCTTTGGAATTCACTCGCTTGTCCAAGTATTCACTCAAGATGGTGGCAGACCAGAGGGCTCGAGTGAGTCTGTTGATGCATGGAATAGTAGATTATTTGGTCGAAGATTGCTGGACTATGATGCTTCACCAGGACATTGATTTCTCACTGATAGTTCTGTACGCCCAGCAAATGGAGGCGGTGCAGGTGAGTGAGTGAGAGAGAGAGAGAGGCCAAGAGGGCCAGGACTGATAGCTTTGGATTCTCCTATTAGAGACATGGTGGTGGGCATCGTCAGCAATCCCACTAGAGATCATCAGCCCCAGCTCCATAAAAAATGAGTGTGCAATCCAGATCTAGGCGCGACTAGAGGGGATGAGCATTAGGCTCTCTAGGTTAGGGGAGCAGATCTGTGGAGCCTAGTATTCCAGCTTATGATAGGTGTGGCCGGAGGCACACGAGATAGTGCTTAGCAGGTTCAGGTTCTTGTTTCGTGTGTAGGAAGCCCAAACATATGCTTAGATATTATCCAGCAGCTAGACCAGGCCATGGTAGAGGCTGAGATCCAGTCACTAGGTCAATAGCCCTACCAGCACGCTCAGTTCAGCAGGGAGCCTCCACTAGTGCAGGTGGTGGTCAGCGTTAGAAAAGATTCTATGCCCTTGCATCTCGTCAGGAGAAGGAGGCCTCTCCAGATGTAGTCACTGGTATGTTACGAGTATTCCACCTTGATGTATATGCATTGTTAGATCCAAGGGCTACCTTATCTTTTATGACGCACTATGTTGCTAGTAGTTTCGGAGTCAGTCCTAAAATCCTATCAAAACCCTTATCAGTCTCTACTCCATTCCGTTATTCAGTTATAGCTCGATAGGTATATTGAAATTGCCCTATCACAGTCCTTTAGAAAGTCACCTCAACATATTTAATAGAGCTATCCATGACTAATTTTGATTTTATCTTTGGCATGGATTGGCTACATGCGTATTATGACTTAGTAAATTGTAGAACCTGTGTGGTAGAGTTTCGGTTTTTGGATGAGCCGGTCCTAGAGTAGAAAGGTAGTTTAGCTATGCCTGTAGGTCGCTTCATTTCCTACCTTAAGGACAAAAAGATGATTTCTAAGGGTTTCATGTACCATCTAGTTAGGGTTAAGGATGCTACATCCAAAACCTCGACTATCTAGTCAGTTCCTATAGTGCGTGAATATCCTGAAGTGTTTCTAGATGATTTATCGGGAATTCCTCCCTAGCGGGAGATTGATATTGGTATTGACCTTCTTTCTGATATGCAGCCTATATCTATTCCTCCTTACAGAATGGCTCCAGCTGAGCTAAAGGAGTTGAAGGAGCAGTTGAAAGATCTCTTAGACAAGGGTTTCATCAGATCTAGCGAATCCCCGTAGGGTGCACCAAATCTCTTTGTCCAGAAGAAGGATGGTTCCCTTCGGATGTGCATTGATTACCAATAGTTGAACAAGGTCATAGTAAAGAACAGGTATCCTCTCCCCAAGATTGATGATTTTTTTGATCAGCTTCAGGGTGCTAAGTGCTTTTCAAAGATAGATCTCAGATCCGAGTATCATCAGCTCAGGGTTCTGGAGAGTGACTTTCCAAAGACAGTCTTCAGGATTTGGTATGGTCACTATGAGTTTGTAGTTATGTCTTTTGGACTAAGAATGCTCCCGCAACTTTTATGGATTTGATGAATAGGGTGTTCAAGCCGTATTTAGATATGTTCATGATCATGTTCATAGATGACATTCTCATATTCTCTCGGAGGGAGGAGGAGCATGCCGCCCATTTGAGGGTGGTACTACAGACTCTTAAGAATTTCCAATTATATTCTAAGTTCAGCAAGTGCGAGTTTTGGCTAGACTCAATAGCATTTTTGGGTCATGTTGTTACACCCCGAATTTTTTTTTGATGATTATTTGATGGTTGTATGTAATATTAAGGGAATTATGGGTTGTATATTGTCCGTATGTGAGGAGGGAAACATGTGCAAAGGGAAAAGCGAAGAGTATGTGATGTTTGTAAATAAGGGTCAACTTTAAATGGTCATATCTCCAAACATATAATGATACATAAGTCCCATAACCTATCAAATGAAAGGTTTTTGAGTCTACTTTATAGTTAAAAAACCGCTCTTCAATCGGAGTTCAGAGTAAAAAGTTATGCTCGTTTGAAGACAGCACTGTCGGCTGTGAAAGCGCCCAAGCGCGCGGGCGCCGAGATAGGCAAGCAGCAGGCGCGCGCGAGGGCATGTCGCACGGGCGCCGTCCAGACCTTGGCCAGCCCGCCTATATGAAGTAAAATTGAGCTAGAAATCTCATTCTACTCCGTTTTAGTTGATTATTTTTTCAGAATTCAGAGAACTCAAAGACCTATTACATGGTGAAAATATATCCCAGGTAATAAACTTCACTCTTGTCTCTTTTGGGCTTTGAAAAGAGAACCTTGGAAGAAAGTTATGGCTTGTTGTTGTCTTGTGGTTGATTGTGGTATTGCTGCATTTTGGTCTTTCTGCGTTTTAGATGATTCTAGAAGAGGAAAGAGTATGAGCTTACTCCTACTTTAGATGATAACATATCCAAGAAAAGGTAAGTAATTCCCTTTTTGATTTCTTTAAGTTTATGAGGTTGAGTAACTTGGAGAATGTTGTAGTATTGTGTTGTTGTTTCTTTTGTGTGTTTTTGTGTGGCATGTTTCTGTCCAATTTTTCCAGAACTTTGGTGAAGTGAAGTTTCTACTTGGTTGGTTTGTAAATTGCTTGGAAGGATCCTTAAGAAGTAATCTTGAAAGGAAGATTTTCATCAAAATTAGAGTCGACGGCTCCAAGGTATGGAAAATATCTTCTGTTTCTTCAACTAAACTGAAACCAAAGGTCAACATTATTCCATGTTAAAAAACTGCATTGAGCAGTAGATCTTTCAGGTGGTTGGAATACTTATAAGCTGAAATTATTAGATATATTAGATGGAACAAATGAATAAGAGAAGGCGAATTTTTATACAATTGTTTCCATAGTTCTAAATTGAGTCTAAAGTCCCCTTAACGTGGCACCGTGAGCTTTTCCTAGCAAAGATACTGTATATGTGATATTTAATATATGTTAAGATCTAGTCACTTATTGAAATTGGTAGGAAATGTTAAGACGGTGACATGTAATTGAACTTAAGCTAAGAAGATGATGCTAAGCTCCATTGAGGGTAAATGAGCTTATTAAATGACGTTTAATAATATTGTTAACCCCTCATATATGTGTATGTTTTAAAGTGCTTAAGGTAAAAAGTAGATTTTATGTTTTTCCTCTTTTAAAGCTAATCAAGGGGCACGTAGCGAATAAGCTAAATCGATACATGTTAACGGGGAAAGCTGGCTACGTTGTCAATTAGGCAAAGAGGTAAGTGCGTTTAAGAACCGATGGAATAGTGAATACGAGGGTAAAGACTTGAGTGTATAGTGAATAATTTTTGGCAAAGAAGTTAAGATGAATAAGGAAAGTAGAGCTAAATATTGTTAAATTAGATGATAAGGGTTATGATTGTGAACGAGGTAGGCAACAACTAGGAAGATTAACCCCGTCTAAAAGACGTTTAGCAAAAGAGTTATAAATTAAGTTGTTGCTCAATATGTGTTACGTTGATTAATTACAACTAAAGTGTTAACCTTCAACGAAATAATTAGAGTTGAACGTCCGCAAAATAGTAACTTTCTGTTGAGAATCTCTCTCGCTATACCCCCTAAACAATTATTTTAAGTTATTTATTCTAAGTGTTGAAATTTTCACTAACTGAAAAGGGTAATCCTAGGATCTTCTAAGACACTTATGATTATGTAAGCTTCTTAAGCTCCGCGTATAATTACAAGGTTATGTAAGTCAATCCAAAGATCACCCGAATTATGGTTATATATCGTTATTTACCTATAAGGAATCACTTAGAGAGTTACTCATGAGTTCCTGCTATAGAGCTCCAAGTCTCATATTCGTAAGTTATGTCTTTACGTCGCTAATTTATGTTGAAACGTCCTAGCCGATCTAAGAAGTTTTTGAGATCACATTTCGAGAATTAGTGCTAATGTCTCGGTCAAGTATCTCGATGGTTAAAGGCTAAGTCTAAGAACTCAAGTCTTTATATTTCTTTCCAACAGTTAGTCTTAATGTATATAATTTTCATGTTATAACATACAGCTTGAATTATTTCAGCTTATATTCAAGTCATGCATCTTTATGTTTAGCTCTTGTTGAGTTATCGCTTGAATTTCCTAAATCTCGCAGGAGATTTCCCATGTACCAATGTTCCTAATTTCTAAGTAAGTATAAGTGCAGTGCTATGATAATGATCAGTTAAGTTTAGAACTTCTAATCTCAGGAAGTCTCCTCGAGGTCACCTAGCTTAACTAAATACGAGTTATACATTATATAGAAGTCTCATACGTTGTATGTCTCAGAGTTAAGTTCTCAGTTCTATGTATATGAAAAATAACTCCAAGTTCCTAGTTATAGTTTCCACGCTTTCCGCAATAAGTCAAATGAATTGAACTATATGTGCTATCTACATGATAAATTTGGAAACAAATTCCAATGTATAGTTTTCGATATGTAAACGAACCATCCGGGTAGGCGTGATATATTTGCAGCTCCTGGGATGTTAAAGAATTGTGTAGAAATGAGCTCTATGTGCTTCTATCCAAGTAATATGTTAAATTGGTAGGATTATTTGTAGGACATCGCTTTTAAGCCTACAAAAGTTCTTATGTTGTCTAAACTCTTGAAGGTCCTTCAAGCAACTGAGTAGGCATGTTCATGTATAATTTGACAACTTTACATGATATATATGCATATTTTCTAGCTTTAAATGATATGGGTGCTCACTTGCATTTATGGGTTATGAAAGAGGCCTATTCCGCCACGATTTAACATTTTTCATTTAAATGCCATACGTAGCAAATTGACTCAATATAAGCCATATCGACCCTATTTATGATTACGATTGAAAATTATTTTATTTTACCCCACGTGGTGCATCATTGGAGATATTTTTATTTTACCCCGACGTGGTGCACTGGCCGGAGATATTTTTATGTAATTAAATTAATAAATTAAAAATATTTTTATTTTTTTTATTTTTTTTATGTTTTTAGATATTTTTTATTTTACCTCGCTATGGTACATCTACCGAGATATTTTAATTTTACCCTGGGTGTGATACATCTACCAAGATATTATGTTATTTTTCCCGTATGGTACAATCGGGCCGACGAATTTTATATATGGATTTATGGTTATCAAGTTGCCGGCATGCTTATAGTTTTTCTTGGTGGCATTGCTTGGGTTACATTTGGTATCAATATTGACTTATTTCCGTGTTTCGCCATTGTGATTATAGGTTGTTACTATTCCCTTATTTATGGCTCGGCTTATCATTGGTATATTACATTTTCAAAGTTTTCTCATAAGCATACTAGTACATTTCATTCGTACTAACGTCCTTCGTTCCGGGGACTCGCGCCGTGCCGCAGTGTAGGTAGAGGTCGGGATTGCCATTTGTAGTAGCGTTTCGTGAAATGGGTGGATTTATTGGTATTCTCCTTTCTTTATGGAGCTAAGACTGGGTTTTGTTTCACTAGAGTTTTTGGATGCAGTTTATGGGTAGGTCGGAGCCCCGTTCCGACCATCGCCGCTTACTTTAGGAGGCTTTGTGACTTAGTGTGTAAAATGGTATTCAATTTGTGGCCTTGTCTCGCTTTTTTGTTGTTTATTTTAGCATAATCATGCCTCTTTTGCATTTCAAGAGCTTAATTCGTATTTTTGAGACATTATGTGGTCCAATGAAGCTTTGGGCTTGATTAGGACAGTGGCCCGGACGGCCTAAGTGTTATAGTTACAAATGTCATATAGCTTCCGCCCGGGGCTAGTTAGGTATAGGAGTCGACGCCGCCTCCTCTAGTTATGGGGCGTGAAACATGTGCTGTCAAGGAGGGTGTTCTGTGTGGACTCTTGATAAATTGAAGTTGTTAAGAATTGGCCTAGACCGCCACTCTGAGCCTTCGATATCTGGGGTTTCTTGGGCTTAGTCAATTACTACCAGAGGTTTGTCGAGGGTTTTCATCCATTGAGGCATCATTAACTAAGTTGACCTTAAGAAAATGAAGTTTCAATGGCTCCGAGACTTGTGAGAAGAGCTTCCAAGAGTTGGGCTGACTACCTCAAGACCAAAGGTTGACACTACCGAGGGTACCGATGCCCCACAAGTGTATGGGTCGTACAGTAATATAGTGGCCCTTTTTAAGTGCCGTAATGTCGAACCCATAGGGACTGGGTTCAAGAAATTATCAAGTTCAAGTGTTAGTTAAGAAGTCGGGTTTTAGAAGTTTTCGATAAATTATAATTAAATCTTAGTAGTTACACTAAATAACTGAAGCAATACAAAACAAAACTAGAGTTAAGGCCGATAATCATGCAATGCTACAATTCATAATGCTTTAAGTATGAAATTATCAATTGTTGTCTCACATAATTGAACCGCATGTTCATGGTGTTCCGAACCTCTAAACACGTATAACCAAATTTCACTACTACATCGTTGAGCGAGGATGTCATTTCTAGTTCGGTGGGCACTACCACGTGGATGTAGTTTATGGGTTTATGCCCTTGATTGGGGAGTTCTGTACTCCAACCATTTAACCAAACATATCTTAACAACTACTCCTACAAGTGGTATGAAGTGAGTACAATTCTAAGTTGGTGTCTTTCTATCTTTCCATTTTATCAACCAAGCAAGGTAAATTAGGTATATTCCTATCCTAACCACAAATCCTATCAAAAGACAAGAACTTGCTTCCTACATTCTTATGTTCTTGCCTAGGTTTGCTCTTCCAAGCTTCCACCCAAGCTTAACCCACTTGTTTTCATGGTGATAAAGAATAAAAACTACAATAATAAATATTTTAAGACAAAACAACAACTAACAACTCAACCCAAAACGAATCTAAGCAAATACAATCATATCCATGGCCTCAATCCTAGATGGAGGGTTCTAGCCAACCATGTTCGTAAAAAATACCAAACCATGTTTAGAGTAGTTTACTTTACAAGTATAGATGAAAGAAATGAAGAAAAGATGAACCCAATAGGAGCTCTTCAAGTCTCCTTTGCGCTTTTTCGGAAAATCCCGTGTACCCTAATTTTGGGGCAAGGTTCATATTTATATTAAAATGAGAATCGCGTATTTTGCCTCGTGGTTGAATAGCAACGTGTCACGGAGGTGAACACGGAGCCTTGCCTCCATGACACGGAGGTAACGCGTACCTCACCGAAATGTGCCAAAAATGAAATTTTCTACCATGTTGCCAGAAAATACACGTGCCACGGCCCGTATCGTGCAAGATGCCATGGTTGCATGTTTTGTTGACTTTCATGTTTTGCTCTTGATACCATTCCTCCACTTCACAAAATTATGAATTAGTTCCTCAAATGCATTATTAACCTTCCAAAATAAGGACAAATTATGTTGGTTAGTATATATTCATATTTACATAAAATCTCGTGAGAATGTATAACAAGTAGATAAACAAGACTAAATTGAGTTATAAGTAGCACTTGGGCAATTATGCCAATGATCAGGTACCTATAGGTTTGTCGTATATCAGAAGCCTCGAGGATCGTCCTTGGTTGTGTATTAATGTAGCACTGTAAGGGCATAGCCTATGCGCAAATTCGTGCGCTGAAGGTAAACAGAAGAACTATCCACTCATGACCTCAAGTTGGTAGAGGTAGTATTTTCCTTGATGATCCGGAGACATTATATGGTATCCATATGTGGATGTGTTTACAAACCACAAAAGCCTACAAGATGTGTTTCACTGAAGGATTCAAATCTACGCCAAAGAAGGTGGTTGAAGCTTCTTAAAGATTATGATACGAGTGTCCTTTATCATTCTAGCAAGGCCAATGTGGTGGCAGACTCTCTTAGAAAGCTTTCTATGGAAAGTGTGTCCCATGTGGATGTGGGAGTGAAAGAGTTAGTGAAGGATGTGCATCAATTTGCACCTAGGAGTTCATCTTGTGGACTTGATGGATGGTGGTGTCATTTGCTCATAATGGGTCGAATCTTCCTTGGTGACCAAGGTCAAAGCTAGCGAAGACGAGGATCCTATTTTAGTAAAGTTGAAGGAAGCCGTTTGGAACAAAAGGTGGAGGTTTTCCCTCAAGGGGGAGATGGTGTACTACAATATTAGATCATTTGTGTGTACCGGAGTTGATGACTTGAGGGAGGAATGTTGCATATGATATTGGTCCTGTGATATTCTATGAGTCTCAGGTGCCACCAATATGTACCGCGGACCCACAGAAGTCTATCGCGGAATGGCATGAAGAAGGACATAGCAGAGTTTGTGGCTAGGTGTCTAAACTGTCAATAGTTAAAGACATTAGCATTCATACTTGAAGGAGTGAATCAATATGGACTTCATTACTACATTAATGCAAAGACTCCAGAAAGTTATAGCCTTATCAAAATGATTTTATCATTTCAGAATCCGCAACCAATATAGATGGTCTAGGCTGCTGAAAGTCCATGAAAGAACTATCCGACTCACAACTTCGAGTTAGCAATTTCTTAATTTTTTTGAATACCCGGAGACACTATCTCTAATTAGTCCACGTGGTGTATTTATGGACCACAAAAACCTACAATACGTGTTTATTGCAAAGGATCCAATCTACGTCAAAGGAGGTGGTTGGAGCTTTTGAAGGATTATGATATGAGTGTCCTTTATCATCCAGAAAGCTAATGTGGTGGAAGACACGAAGTGTGCTTTGGCGGAGATCGCTTCATGTAGAATAGAAAGGAAAGAGTTAGCGAGTGATATACATTCGCCTTGCACGGCTAGGAGTCCGTCTTGTTAACTCGATAGACTGCGGTGTTATTGTTCAAAGATGGATCGTAATCTTCCTGGTTACCGAAGCTCAAATCTAGACAAGATGAGGATCCAATCTTATTTAAATTGAAGTAAGCCGCTCAAGATCGAAAGTGGGAGGTCTTTCTCCCGCGGGGAGATATTTTTGCCATGATATCATGGTCATCTGTGTGTTTTGGGTGTTGATGATTTTAGAAATTGGATGTTGCATGAGGCTCATGGTACCAGATATTCTATTCACCTAGGCGCCCACCAAGATGTACTCGGTGACCTGCGGGGAAGTTATCAGTGGAATGACATGAGCTATGACATGTGATTTTGTGGATAAGTGTCCTAATTGTCAACCGGTGAAGGTTCAACATCAAAGACTCGAGGTATGCTCCAAGACATTAGTATCCCTATTTGGAAGTGGGAGGAAATCAATATGGACTTCATTACGTGTTTACCTCACACTCATCGATAGTTTGACTCTATTTGGGTGGTCAGAGAGATTGACTAAGGTAACCCATTTTCCACCTCAAATAAAACTACCAACATAGCGGAAGATTATGCTAAGTTATACATTCTAGAGTTAGTTTAGTTGCATGGAGTGCCCACGTCCATCATATTAGATAAAGGTACTCTCACTTTACCTCCATGTTTTGAGATCATTTTAGAAGGGACTTGGTTCTCAAAGGTCAAGTCAAAGCACAACATTTCACACACAAACTTGATGGTCGCTGAGAGGACAATTCACTCTTTGAGGATATGTTGAGAGTGTATGTGTTTGATTTCAAGGGTAGTTTGGCCTCATGATTTGCTCCGATTGAGTTTTGTATATATAAAAACAATTATACTCCAAGATTCGATGGCTCCATACGAGGCTCTCTATGGGCGAAGATGTAGATTTCCGCTTGTTTAGTTCAAAGTCATGAAGTCAGTGATGATAGGACCGCCTTCAAATTCATGAGTCCATAGAGAAATTTCAGCTTATATGATAGGTTAAACAAATTTCGTGAGTCACCAAAAGTCCTATGCTGAGCAGTGGATGAGGGATAGAACTAGAGTTTGAAGTTGATTATTGGGTGTTTCTCGAAGGTATCTTCCATGAAGGTAGTAATGAGGTTCGAAAGAAGGGGAAACTCAACCCCCGCTATATTGGCCTCATACCGATTGTGAGACGGTTGGCGAGGTGGCCTATGAGTTTGTGTTGCCCTCGTGGCCTCAATTCATCCAAGCTTTTCCATGTATCGCCCTAAAGAAGTGCTTGGGTGACTGACTTTGCTGCTTCAAAGGGAAATACTTGACTTCGTGTTTGAAAGCTATGAAATCAAAGAAGGAGCTTCAGTTAAGGTGTTGTGGAGGAATCAACATATTGAGGGAGCTACGTGGGAAGCCGAAGTAGACATGATGGGTAATACATGCATCTATTTCATTCTATTTCGCCACCTAAGGTATCGCTTTTCTCCTTAGAATTCTATTCGCTTCATGTTAAATTTATGTGTCCCGTGTCTCTATTAAAGTCAATGCATGTATGAGTGTTTCATGAATTTAGTTCAAATTTATGTATTTCTAGACCGTGGTTAGTCACTCCATTAGTTTTCTCGTGTGTTAAACGCTAGTATTTGCCATGGTAGTTGCATTTCTCGCCTTTTTAGTATGATTACCCACATTAGGAGGATGAATGTCTGAAGGGGGAGATATTATAATACCCTAACCGTTAAGACTAGACTCGTGATTCGAAATGAAAAGTGCGCAGAAACCATAAATTGCCCTCGTAACGACTGTGTTATGAGAAGCTGCAGGTCTGGATTTAATCGTGAGAAGCACTCATGGTTGGGTTCTGTTGTGTGGAGTTGAGTGTGACAATGGGTCTAAGGATGACCCATTGGTTGATATAACATGTCATTGAAAGGGAGTTGTCAGGGAGGGTGGTAATGATCAAGGAGGCGACACGAGTCATGAAACGTCTCTGTTATTTGGAGCAATGAGTCGTTGTATGCTCTCGTTGGAAGGATTTTTGAAAACGGGAAGTGGTGACAATAGATGGTACGAAAAGTCATTGGGACTATTAATGACTCTTTGTGTCCGATCGTGGTAGCAGACCTGTGATTGGAAATAGGATAAACAACAAGAGAATTAACGACCCGTTGGAGCCAAAGAATGACCCTTTTATTGGTCGTTGTCACCGGCAAGGTGTAATTTTTGTGTTTTTGATCAAGGGTATTTTGATCATTTCTAATCTCTAAGGTCCTAAACTAAGTCATTTTAAGCTCGGCTTAGTAGGGTTTTGAGGGTGTTAAACCTATTCTAAGCTTCTCCATTACATGCATGCAACTTAGAGTCTTTCCTTGAAGATCAAGCTTTGAAGAATCTTCAAATTCTCTTCAATTTCCTTGGGTTTAAGAGGAGTTTTGATCAGACTTAACAAGGTATGTGAGGCTATGAATGAGAGTTCCTTTCACTATCATGCTCTAAATTCTTCTCAATTTCCATGAATTTCGATTCTAGAATCTAGCTTCATGATCTTATGGGTCTTATTCCCACTTGTGTGAAATTCTCTATGATCTATCTATGGGTCAATTCCCTTTATGTATCAAATCATGTTTTATGATCTATGGGATGATTTTATAATTATATTGATTATTAATTTATAGTTTAAAATTTCAATTAAATTATGCCCAATTATGTATGCTTCATGAAAAGTCAAGTTACGATTCCATTATGATCGGATCTTCTTAAGCCCTAAATTATGATTTATGATTTATGATTATTATTTCTCTCAAGTACCCATCATGTATTTATGAATATCGTATCCACATATTTTACAAGTATGATTGGATTTCATGATTTATGAATTTATGACTGGTGGCCAACTCACGAGCCCTTATTCATGGAAAATAATGCTTCAAGTATATCCAAATATGTTATGTTATACTGGCTAGACATCATGAATGATTTATAATTATGATACGTAGGCTCATGTACATGTTTTAGGAGCGTTGTCTAGCACCAAGTAGACCAGGATCGTAAACTCCTATGGTCTTGGAACTATGTGCCACCGTATGTTTATATATATAATTGTTAATTTTATCGATCCTCGTGATATCACATTATGCACGTCCGTTCGGAAAGCTCGGGACTCGCTTCCGCCCACTAGCGAGATAGTTGGGGCATCATGTAAGCTCTATCATGATAGTGCTCAAGCGAGAGTCCTCCCATTGTTCCTCATGATTTATGCATGGTTATGTAATGTTACATTGGCTCAAATTATGTTTTATAAAGTTTTCTCTTATGACTATGATTATGACTAGTTTACAAATGGTTTGAAAACCTTGAGCCTTTATGTTTACATTATTATATTTACTTTATTCTCATGCTATCCTACTCTTTTATGAACTCTTATGTATTTTAACCGTCGGGGCTTTACATACCTTGCATACTCTGCACATTCCAAATACTGATCGCATACTCTTTTGTTGTATCATTTCATGGTACAAGCTCGACATTCAAAGCTCATCCCCACTGATGGGCCGATTCTCAGTTCACATGCCTCAACCAAGGTTGGTGAGTCCTCATCCTTCGAGATATTTAGTTAGTCAGAAGTTATGTTCTTTCGCTTCGCCTTAATTGAGCTAGTTGGGGATGCTGTCCCATCAACTCATCAATCATGTTAGAGGCTATTCAGACATTATAGAAGTTAACTTGTCATTTTTGATTTGGTATTAACTTAATATGCAGTGCACTGCTACTATGTATTTAGACTTCCGATTATTTATGTTGAGTTTTGAAGTATCATGTTCATTGATCTTGGGTAGAATTTCATGCCCAAGTGATACTCAAATGCTTCATTTCACTTTGTTTATCTATTGTTATGTGTACATTCTCATGTGATTCTTAGGTAAATGTGAATTTATACTAACAAACATGATTAGTGTTGTTTTGCGTAAAAGGAATTTTTGGAAGCTAATCTACAAGTTGGTGAAGTGCGGGAATGGACTCGAAGTAAGAAGTGGAAGTTGACAAAGGAAGTTGGCAAAATAGGGCTCCGCGATGACGCCGTGTCACGCTAATATCACGGAGGCATTTCGCTTGGATGAATTATTTATTTGTTCCGTGGAGGTTCGCGCTACCTCCGTGGCATGTGGGGGCGTTGCTCCGCGATGCACTCCGTAACGTTGAGTGTGATTACTTGAGCCTCAAGTTTTAGTGAAGGTGCACGATAGCACCGGGGCACGGGAGGACGTGCTCCGCGATGCTGCCGTGCCACTGGGCAGGTGCAAGCATTCGGGAGCCGACTTCCAAGGGGTTCTACAATAGCCCCCGTGGCACCTGAGGGAGTGGTTCGCACTCCATGCCACGTTGCTTGTTATTCGGGAAAAATTCTCAATAGTATAAATAGCACACTTAGTATTATTTTAAACATTCGACTTGGTTGAGCAAGAAACGTGGGTTGGCAAAGTAATGGAGAGGACGGAAATTCTAGGTTATTCTCCTTTTTCTCTTTTAATTTCAATTGCTTGTATGAATTCTACTTATTTGAAGATGTTTAATACACAAATGAATGGCTAATTAACGCCTTGCCGAGGTTAAGGATAATCGTAGAGGAATGTAACTGATGACCCATTTCAATTTTCATCTTTTTTCAATGGTTGTTCTATCTTTTCTTGTTCTTACTCGCATTAATGTTTGACCAATGTTAATGTATATCTTAGAAATCCAATTCTTGTTTCGAAAAGGAATGGAATTGGACATGTGAATTGCAGGATGTGATCTTTCTTAGCCGAGAAAATTGAGAAAAGATTACATTCCGTAACAGAAATATATCCGAAAGTCTAATTAGTCATTTATGGAATCTGGGTTATGTATGGCTAGAGCATGAGATTCTTATATCACGTAAATGAATAGGTCTCATGATTCTTCAATTGGATAGAGTCGGAAGATCAAATCCATAGGCAATTAATTCCCGACTAGCAACCGAAGAGAAGATTAGCTTAATTGAATTAATAAATTACATCCCCGCATGTTTGTCTTAATCTCGCCTTGTTCATTGCTATTGTTCAGATCAAATTATAATCTTGACTTAGACTCTTATTACTTAGTGATCATAACTCATAACCGTGCATGTGAGGCCATGAATGAGAGTTCCTTCCTAATCGTGGCCATGCCTAAATTCTTCTCAATTTCCATGAATTTCCATTCTAGAATCTAGCTTCATGATCTTACGGGGTTTATCCCAATCTTGTGAAATTCTCTATGATCTATCTATGAGTCAATTCCCCTCATTTTCTCTAATTTTCTAATATTAAAAAAACATCTATATATAATTTAAAAAAAGAAAAAATTAATAATTTTCAAATTTTAATTAAATTTTGCCCAATTATGTATGCTTCATGAAAAGTCAAGTTACGATTCCATTATGATCTTGATCTTCTTAAGCCCTAAATTATGATTTATGATATGATTTATCTCAAGCACTCATCATGGATTTATGAATATCAAGTATCTACATGTTTTACAAGTATGCATGGATTTCATGATTTATGAATTTATGACTCGTGGACAACTCATGAGCCCTTATTCATGGAAAATAATGTATTTCAAGTATGATCAAGTATGTTATGTTATAATTGGCTATGAACTTCATGAATGATTTATGATTATGATACGAGGCTCATGTACATGTTTTGGGAGCAGTGTCTAGCACCGAGTAGACCCGGTGTTTAGGTAAACCCTATGGTTTTGGAACTACGTGCCACTGTATGTTTATATATATACATATGTTAATTTTATTGGATCCCCGTGATATCACATTATGCACGTCCCTTGCCTGGCAAGCCTGGGACGGCTCTGCCCACTTGAGCGAGATAGTTGGGGCATCATGTAAGCTCTATCATGATGGTGTCGGTTATGATGAGTTCTCGCATTGTTCTTCATTATTTATGCATGGTTATGTAATGTTACATTGGCTCAAGTTATGTTTTATAAAGTTTTCTCTTATGACTATGATTATGACTGGTTTACGAATGTTTTGAAAACCCTTAGCCCTTATGTTTACATTATGATATTTACTTTATGATCATGTTGTCCAACTCTTATGAAGTCTTATGTATTTTAACTGTCAGTTTTACTTGCCTTGCATTCTCAGTACATTCCAAGAACTGACTGTATACTCTATGATGTATCATTTTATGATACAGGCTCTGACATTCAGGTTCAGCCCCGCCATTAGCCGATTCTTAGAGTTCACATCCCTCTGCCAGTGTTGGTGAGTCCTCATCCTTCTAGGACATTCAATTAGCTGTAGTTATGTTCTTTCATTTTAAGTCTTTTGTTGAGCTACTTAGGGGATTCTGTCCCATCGGCTCATCAGTCATGTTAGAGGCAATTCAGACATTATGTAGAAATCAGCTTTCCATTTTTGATTTGGTATTAACTTGATATGTATGCAGAATTCCGCTATTATGTATGTTATACTTCCTCTTATTTATTTTGAGTTTTAGATATCATTTTCATGCCATGGGTCGACTTAGAGCCTCTTGGGGTTCCTTGTCCCGTGCTCGATCCGGGCCTATGTTTGGGTCATGAAAAATGTGGTATCAAAGCATTAGGTTTTGAAGTGTCCTAGGGTGTCTGAAAGTCGTGTTAAGTAGAGTCTTTTTCATGGGTGTGAAGTGTGCCACAGTTATGACGAAGAGGCTATGAAACATTTAGGAAATGTTTTCATCTTTCATGATCTATGTCGTACGATGAAATGTCTCTCTATCCTTCTAACTCATTCTATATGCGTTTGCAGAATCATGCCTTCTCGCCGAGTTAACAGAAGAAGAAATAGAAATGGAAATGGCCATGAAAATAGCAACGGAGATGGGCACCAGCAGGCCCCACCAGCTCCCTAAGATCATGTACCCGAGCAGGTTTCTCACACAGAGTTTAAAGCAGCCATACAAATGCTAGCATAGGCTTTGACTGCCCCGGTCAACCAATAGGCGGTAGCGTATGTCGCTCAGAATGGGAAGGAGGCAGTGGCGAGGGTCAGAGATTTTCTGAGGATGAGCCCTCGGGAGTTCCTTGGGGCAAAGGTGGACAAGGATCCATATGAGTTTATTGATGAAGTTATGAAGATCACCCAGATGATGAGGGTGACTGGGGAGGAGTGCACAGATCTAGCCTCGTATCAGTTGAAAGGGGTTTCGAACATCTGGTTCAGGCAATGGAAGGATAGTGTTACACCCCGAAAGTTCCTATCATTTAACTGATGCATGTGTTGTATGTTGAGAGTTTTGGAGTACGACACATATGGAAAGGGCTTGGGGAGTGGACGCATGAGTACGCGATCGAGTGAGTGGGAGGAAAGAGATCAGAGGCAGGCCGCAAGGGCCGGCACGTCGCAGACCTCCCTGCTCCGCAAGGGGCGGCGCGTGCCCTTATCTCGGCTCGATGGGAGGTGCGTCGCACCCCCTGTCACCGCCTCTCATATATATATATGTGCTAAGTTTGAAGTTTAATTCATTACTAAGCATTTCAAAAATAGACCCTCAGCCCTACGATTAAGTTCTCTCAACTTTTCTTCGGTTTTTCATCAAATTACGCTGTTAAAATCTGTCCAAATGTAAATTCATCTAGGATAACAAGTTCTAGGACTACGGGAAGCATCTCTGCAAAGTTATTTCTTTAAAATTTGCTCGGCATACCAGAATCTGCCCGAGTAAAGGTTGTTGGAATTACTCTAAATTGAGTCCTAAAGGGCCACAAGCAATAGCTAAGCATTTATCCCTTCTAAACTCTCAAGAAATTGTGAGTTTTCGGCTGAGTTAAAAAAAGTTGAATTATAGTTAATATTAATATCGAAAGATATCGCTGTATGTCAACTCCTACTATTGAAATAGCTTTATTCTCTCAGCGTAAAGGCTGCAAGTGAGTGGAATTGCTGGCTCAGAGTTGGAAACTTGTCACAACTCGAATGTAGGCCCAAATTGAGACACGGGACAAGGAGCCCCGAGGGACTCCAAGTCAACCCATGCATGAATATACATCTATCCCAATCCCATAAAGCGGAATACTCAACATGATGACGTAACAGAAGCATAATCATGAAATGACATGGAAAGTGAAATGCATTTCATACATGACAGTTGAATACTACACATAATCTGAAAGCCTCTAACATATCTAATGGGCTGATGGGACAACACCCCCAACTAACCCGACAAAGTCTAGAAAACTGATCATAAAGAGATAACTCATATCAACTGGTCCTTGGGGGAAGAGGACTCACACATGAACTGGATGCTAACTCTGGGAACGAGCTATTGATGGTGTTGAGTCTGAAGATCATAGCCTGTATCATAAAATGATACAGAATAGAGTATGCGGTCAGTACATGGAATGTACCGTGTATGCAAGGTAAGTAAAATATACATTTAAAATACATAAAAGCTCATAAGAGATCATAAGAATAGGACAACATGCTATTAACATAAATATCATAAAGTAACATAAGGCTCAAGGTTTTCAAAACATTCATAATCCATTCATTATCATAGTCATAAGAGAAACTTTACAAATTATAACTTGAGCCAAAGTAACATAAACATAACAATGCATAAAAATATGAGGAACAATATGAGGACTCATCATAACCGACACCATCATTGTAGAGCCTTACATGATGCCCCAACTATCTCACTCAAGTGGGCAGAGTTGTCTCGGCTTGCCAGGCAAGGGACGTGCAGTATGTAATATCACGAAAGAGGGGATCCATTAACATTGTAATGTATCAATATGAACCTATGGTGGCACGTAGTTATGAGAAACCAGCGTAGTCCTTTGAACGCCAAGCTACTCGGTGCTAGAAACTGCTCCCAAAAACATGCACATTAGGCTCGTACGTAAATCATAAACATCATTCATGAGATTCATGGCCAAATAATCATTAACATCGTTGATCCGCATTTACAAACATGTTTAGCCATGATTCAAGGGCCCAATAATCGGCCAACATCATAAATTGATAAATCATGAAATCCATGTCATAAATCATACTTGAACATGTGGGCATTGCCCAATACTTTAACATGCTTGAAAATAGTCAATTCACTTGAAAACATGATTATAAATATGGGTAACTTGAAAACATGCTTTTCACCTTAAATATCTCATCATACATGAACATTCTTCATAAATATAAACATTCATGAACTTCTCATGAATGGGAATTTGAATTTATAAAGTTTGAAACATGATTTTAATGGAAAACAATGTAAAACTTGCCTATGATTCAAATTTCAATAATAAAAACTCATTTAAATCATATCCATGTTGAGAATTTGGAATTTCATGAATTGGGTTAAATACCCCATAGAATTAACATAGGAATTTCTATGATTTAAATAGAGATTGGGCAAGAGTGTGAACGGATTCACCCATTCATAACCCTACATACCTGGGGGAAAATATGATTTTACCAACCCTTGAAATCCCAATGAAAGATTGAAGGAAAACTTGAAAACTCTAACTTGATCACCTCCTAAGCCCCTTCAATATGCATGCATGGATGTGAATGAGTCTAGGATAGACTTTCCCCTCCTAAGAAACTACATTTTGAGCCTTAAACAACGTAGTTTAGGACCCTAGGACTTAGGAATGACAAAAATACCCTTAATGAATTTCCTGAAAAATCAGCACTGGCAATGACAACGACCGATCCAAGGGTTGTGCCTGGATACCATGAGTCGTGGTAACCATCAGTTGCATCCACTGTCCAAACTTCACTTCTCCAATTCGAACACCATGACTCGGCAGGACTAGTATTTACATCAGACGTTGGTCAGTTGTATCCTCTATTGTTTCTCCTTGACGACCTGCACCTGGGCCTTCCCACGAGCCATACCATGATTCGTGCCTCCTTCCAATGAGTTTTGGTTTCCATTCGTTACCTCAACTTGAGATTTTGCTACTCCTTCCCATGTTTGCTCACCACGATCCTTTGCTGCTCATAATAAGTCATCCTACGACCTATTACTTCCTCCTAGGCTAAGGATCAGTCTTACCAAGACTACAAGTCACGACTCATGACATCAGACCACGGGTGTTCCATGACCCGTTACTCCCAATTTCAATGCTGCTGCACCTCACCACGGGCACCTCGTAACGGATCGTTGGTGATGGCCCGTTCTGTGATGATCTTCCAGATTTCTGCCAACTTCAAATTTTAAATTTCAGGTCTAGTCTTGGGAACTTTTAGGGTATTACAATATCTCCACCTTGGGAACATTCGTCTGCGAATGTGGAAAACATGTAGAAAACAGAGAAATGCAATCATCATACTCAAATAGTGATCATTTAAGCTGAAAACTGATGGAGTGACTAACTCCGATTCAAACTACATTATTGAAATGAATTCATGAATCATATACACATCCACATACATGAAAGAAACTGGGGAATATGAACTGAACATGAAGACTAAATAGAGTATTAGGGAAAAAACTGATACCTCAAGCTGGAACTGAGCTGGTAGAGAATAAATGTGGGTATCTAGCCATCATGTCTGCTTCGGCTTCCCACAAAACTCCCTCAACATGCTGATTTCTCCACAAAACCTTGACTAAAGCTACTTCCTTGTTCCATACCCTCCGAACATGACTGTCCAGTATTTCCGCCCGAACTTCCTCAAAACTAAGGCTGTCTTTCACACCAATACTATCCACCGGAACAACTAGAGTTGGATCACCCAAATACTTCTTTAAGAGAGATACATGGAAAACAGGATGCACAGAAGCTAATTTTGAGGGAACCTCCAATTCATATGCCACCTTGCCAACCCATGTCATAATCTGGTAGGGGCCAACATAACGAGGGATGAGTTTTCCTTTTCTTCCAAACCGCATCACTACCTTTATGGGAGACACCTTCAGAAACACCCAATCATCCACTTCAAACTTGAGTTCTCTCCTCCTCACAACGGCATAAAACTTTTTGCGACTTTGAGTTGTTTTCAACCTGTCCCGTATTAGCTGAACCTTCTACATAGCCTCATGGATTGAATCTGGTCCTATCATCACAACTTCCCCAACTTCGAACCAACCAATAGATGATCTACATCTCTGCCCATAGAGAGACTCAAATGGAGCCATCTGAATACTAGAATGATAGTTGTTATTGTATACAAACTCGATAAGAGGCAAATGATCATCCCAACTACCCTTGAAGTAAATCATGCATTCTCTCAATATGTTTTCAAGAGTCTGAATTGTCCGCTCCGCTTGACCATCCATTTTCGGGTTAAATGTTGAGTTGTGCTTAACCTGAGTACCAAGTCCTTTTTTAAACAACCTCAAAAACTAAGAGGTAAATTGGGTACCTCTGTCCGATATGATGGAAAAGGGCATTCCATGCAACCTATCTAGCTTTATGTATATATTTGCAAAATCCTCTGCCGAATCCATGGTTTTGACCGATAAAAAATGATCGGCGTTGGCCAACCTATCCACAACAACCCAAATGGAGTCATATTGTCGATGAATGCAAGGCAAACCTATTATGAAGTCCATATTGATTTCTTCCCACTTCCAAGTAGGAATACTGATATCCTGAAGCACCCCTCCTGGTCTCTGATGCTCAACCTTTACTTGCTGATAGTTTGGGCACTTAGCTACTAATTCTGCGATGTCTTTCTTCATGCCATTCCACCAATAGAGTTCGCGTAAGTCACGGTACATCTTGGTGGCACCTGGATGTATCGAATATCTGGAACCATGAACCTCATGCAACATCGGATGTCTCAAATCATCAACATCCGGAACACGTAAGTGTCCTTGGTATCTAAGCACACTATCTCCCCCTTTGGGGTAGACCTCTACCTTCTGATTCTAAATGGCTTCCTTTAACTTTACCAAAATCGAGTCCTCATCTTGTCTAGCTTTCAAATCGGTCTCCAAGGACGATCTGATCATTTTGAACAATAACACAGCCATCGATTGAGTCAACCAACCGAACTCCCATCCTTTCAAGTCGATGCACATCCTTCACCAGCTCCTTCCTTCCCTCGTCCACATGGGACACTCTCTCCATAGAGAGTCTACTAAGTGCGTCCGCTACTACATTCGCCTTTCCCGTATGGTAAAGGATACTCATATCATAGTCCTTGAGTAGCTCCAACAACCTCCTTTGATGAAGATTGAGATTCTTCCGGGTGAACACATATTGTAGACTCCTATGATTCGTAAACACATCCACGTGGACTCCGTACAAATAATGTCTCGATATGCTCAAGGAGAATACCACCGCAGCCAATTCAACATCGTGGGTTGGGTAACTCTTCTCATGAACTTTTAGTTGTCTAGAGGCATATGCTATAACTTTTTTGTGCTGCATCAGTACACACCCAAGTTCGATCCTTGAAGCATCAAATTACACCACGAACCCATCGGTACCTTTAGGTAGAGTTAACACCGGTGATGAGGTAAGTCGAGTCTTCAACTCCTGAAAGCTCATCTCACAAACCTCCCACCATTGGAATTTCAACTTCTTTTGGGTCAATTTGGTCAAGGGTGCTGAAATAGATGAGAAACCTCTAACAAAGCTCTGACAGTAGCTAGCTAAGCCTAAAAAGCTCCAGATATCTAAAGGATTCACCAGTCTAGGCCATTTCTTCACCACTTCTATTTTTCGAGAGTCCGTCTTTATGCCCTCACTCGATACCACATGGACCAAGAACACCACTTAGTTCAACTAAAATTCGCACTTGCTGAATTTAGCATATAGATGGCGATCCTTGAGAGTCTGTAGCACCACCCTCAAATGAGCGGCATGCTCCTCGTAGCTCTGAGAGTATATCAGGATGTCATCAATAAACACAATCACGAACATATCCAGTTATTGCTTGAATACCCTGTTCATCAAGTCCACAAAAGCTGCAGGGGCATTTGTTAGTCTAAAAGACATAAATACAATCTCATAATGACCATACCGCATCCTGAAGGCTTTCTTTAGGATGTCGCTCTCCCGGAATCTAAGCTCATGGTACCCCGATGTTAGATCTATCTTCGAAAAACAGTTGACACCCTGAAGCTAGTCAAATAAATCATCAATCCTTGGTAGAGGATACATGTTCTTGATGGTGACTTTGTTCAATTGCCGATAATCAATACACATACGAAGAGAACTATCTTTCCTTCGGACAAAGAGAACTAGTGCACCCCATGGGGATTTGCTTGGTCTAATGAAACCTTTATCCAAAAGATCCTTCTACTGCTCCTTAAACTCTTTTAGCTCGGCTGGAGCCATTCTGCAGGAGGAATAGATATTGCCTGCGTGTCGAGAAGGAGGTCAATACCAAAATCGATCTCCCTCTCGGAAGGAATACCTAGTAAATCATCAGGGAACACATTCGGATACTCAAATACCATAGGAACTGACTGGATAGTCAGGGTCTCGAACTCAACATTCTTAACCCTAACTAGATGGTATACACAACCCTTAGCAATAATCATCCTGGCCTTAAGATAGAAAATAAAATGACGTACAGGCATGATCGAACTACCCTTTCACTCTAAGACTGACTCAGCTAGAAAGCAAAACTCCACCGCACGTGTTCTACAATTAACAGAAGCATAACATGCATACAACCAATCCATGCAGAGAATCATATCAAAGTCAGTCATGGCTAAATCTACTAGGTCAATAGAGGTGATTCTGCAATACGGTGGTTGGGAAACTTCTGTACACCCTCCTAGCTACAACTAAATCACCAATAGGAGTAGAGACTGAGAATGATTCTGACAGAAATTTGGGATTGACTCCAAAGCTACTAGAAATAAAAGGTGTCACAAAAGACAAAGTAGCCCCTAGATCTAATAAAGCATAAGCATCTAGGTGGAACACTCGTAACATACCAGTAACCAAATCCGGTGAAGTCTCCTACTCCTGACGCGAGGTAAGGGCATAGAATCTATTTGGCGCTGCCCGCCACCCCCGCTAATGGATGCCCCCTGCAGAGCTGAGCATGCTGGAGCTGCTTCTGACCTGGTAGTTTGTGCACGACCTCTATCATTATCCTGTCTAGAAAATGGACATGCTCGGCGCATGTGGCTGGATCTACTACACTCATAACAGATATCTGAGCGGAGAAAAAAGTCCCCGACATGACTCTTTCCACACTTCTCGCAGGCTAGAAAGGTGCGCCCTACCTGCATGCCCCTTTGGTCACTCGAACCTGAGGCCCTACTACTCTAATCACCCTTGGGTCTAGATGGAACACTAGCTGATGATGGTGCTGGAGCTAGTGACCTCTGTTGAATCTGAGGGCGGTGACCACCGCCGGATCTCTGCTAAGTAAACTCATAGTTGTCTGTGCGGCCCCTTTTGGCTTCTCTATCCCTCATATGCACCGCCTCCATTTGCTGGGCGTACAATACTATCTGAGGGAAATCCATACCCTACTAGAGCATAGGAGTCCTGCAATCTTTGTCCAAGTAGTTCGCCACCCCATGAACGAACCTACTCACTCGCACCCTCTGATCAACCACTAACTCTGGAGCGTACTTTGATAAGCGAGTGAACTCTAGGGCATACTCCTATAGCGTCATATTCCCCTGCTTATGATTCAGGAACTTGGCTGCCTTCAACTCCCTCATCTCACGAAAGAAGAACCAATCTAGGAAAGCAACATAGAACTCCTCCAAAGTGATAGGGCAAGATCCGGCGTCTCTACTATGTTTTCTCTGTCGAAACCAGATGTGTGCGATCCCTTTCAAATGATATGAGGCCAAATCAGCACACTCAAATCCATTTACCTCCATGACTTGTGTGATCTTTAGACTCTTGTCAACAAACTCATATGGATCCTCGTAAAACTTGGGACCAAGAAACTCCAGCGGGTTCATCCTCAAGAAATCTATGATTTGAGCTACCGCCACATTTTTGTTTTGCGGAATACATGCCACCGCTTGCTGGTTGACCTGAGTGGTCAGGGCCATCGCTAGAATCTGAATAGCTGCCCGAAATTCAGCATGGGCAACCGACTCCGGTGCATGGTGCTCCTGGACTGGTGGGGCTTGTTGCTGCCCGTATCTGTTGCCATCCTCGTGGACATTTCCATTCCCATTCCTCCTACCATTAACTCTGCATGGATACATGATTCTGCAATCGCGAAGAGCATGAGTTAGAAGGATAGTGAGGCATTTCATCAGACGACATAGATCATGACAGAAGGGAATATTTCCTAAATTTCTTGTAGCCTCTTCGTCATAAGTGTGGTGCATTTCAAACCCATGAAAAATACTCTATTCAACACAACTTTTAGACACCCTAGGACACTTCAAACCTATTGCTCTGATACCAAGTTTGTCACGGCTCGAACATAGGCTCGGATCGAAACATGGGAAAAGGAGCCCCGAGAGACTCCAAGTCGATCCATGGCATGAACATACATCTATCCCAATCCCATAAAGCAGAATACTCAACATGATGACATAACGGAAGAATAATCATGACATGACATGGAAAGTGAAACGCACTTCGTACATGACAGCTGAATAATACACATAATCTAAAAGCCTCTAACATATCTGATGGGTTTATGGGACAACACCCCTAACTAACTCGACAAAGTCTAGAATACTGATCATAAAGAGATAACTGATATCAATTTTTCCTCGGGGGATGAGGACTCACTAATGAACTGGATGCTAACTCCGAGAATGAGCTAATGACGGTGCTGAGTCTGAAGATTGGAGCTTGTATCATAAAACGATACAACATATAGTATGCGGTCAATATATGAAATGTACCGTGTATGCAAGGTAATTAAAATGGACAGTTAAAATAAATGAAAGCTCATAAGATATCATAAGAGTAGTACAACATGCTCATAACATAAAAATCATAATGTAACATAAGGCTCAAGATTTTCATAACATTTGTAGTCCATTCATTATCATAGTCATAAGAGAAACTTTATAAATCATAACTTGAGCCAAAGTAACATAAACATAACAATGCATAAAAACATGCGGAACAATGGGAGGACTCGTCATAACTGACACCATCATGGTAGAGACTTACATGATGCCCCAACTATCTTACTCAAGTGGGTAGAGTCATCTCGGCTTGCCAGGCAAGGGACGTTTAGTATGTGATATCATGAAAGAGGGGATCCATTAACATTGTAATGTATCAATATGAAACTACAGTGGCACATAGTTATGAGACACTGGCGTAGTCCTTGATCGTCGGGCGACTCGGTGCTAGACACTGCTCCCAAAAATATGCACATTAGGCTCGTATGTAAATCATAAACATCATTTTTGAGATTCATGGTAAAATAAACATTAACATTGTTGATCCACATTTACATACATGTTTATCCATGAATCAAGGGCCCATTAATCGGCCAACATCATAAATCGATAAATTATGAAATTCATATCATAAATCATAAATCATACTTGAACATGTGGGCATTGTCCAATACTTTAACATGCTTTAAAATACTCAATTCACTTGAACACGTGATTATAAACATGGGTAACTTGAAAACATGCTTTTCATCTTAAATATCTCATCATACATGAACATTTTTCATAAATATCAGCTTTCATGAACTTCTTATAAATGGGCATTTGAATTTATAAAGTTTGAAACGTGATTTTAATGAAAAAGAACATAAAACTTGCCCATGATTCAAATATCAATAATAAAACTCATTTAGATCATAACAATATAGAGAATTAGGAATTTCATCATTGGGTTAAACACCCCATAGAATCGACATAGGAATTTGTATGATTTAAAGAGAGATTGGGCATGGGTGTGAATAGATTCACCTATTCATAACCCTACATACATGGGGAAGATCTTATTTTACCAAACCTTGAAAGCCCAATGAAAGATTGAAGGAAAACTTGAAGAACTCTAACTTGATCACCTCCTAAACCCCTTCAAT
>JACEIK010005017.1:76751-89947 GCA_018107945.1 Datura stramonium | reverse complement strand
CCCCCCCCCTAAAACTATATTTTGAGCCTTAAACGATGAAGTTTAGGACCCTAAGACTTAGGAATGATTAAAATACCCTTAATGAATTTCCTGAAAGTCAACACTGGCAGTGACAATGACCAATCCAATGGGTCGTGCCTGGATACCACGACTCGTGGTATCCATTAGTTGCATCCACTATCCAAACATCACTTCTTAGATTCGAACACCACGACTCGGTAGTACGAGTCGTTACATGAGATGATTTTCCGTTGTATCCTCTGTTGTTTCTCCCTAATGACTTGCACTTGGGCCTTCCCACGAGCCACACCACGACTCATGCCTCCTTCCAATGAGTTGTAGTTTCCATCTGTTACCTCGACTGGAGATTTTGCTACTCCTTCCCATGGTTTCTCACCATGATCCATTGCTTCTCACAATGAGTCGCCCAATAACCCGTTACTTCTTCCTAGGCAAAAGACCAGTCGGACCACGACTACAAGTCACAACTCATGACATAAGACCACGGGTCGTTCCATGACCCATTACTCCCAACTTCAACCATACTGCACCTCACCATCAAAAACTCCTATGGATCGTTGGTGGAACCAACGATCCGTTACATGACCCGTTTTGTGATGACTTTCTAGATTTCTGCCAACATCAATTTTTAAATTCCAAGTCTAGTCTTGGGAACTTTCGAGGTATTACAAAACTTTTTGGGTGAATGAAATTCATCATTTGAGGTATGTAAGGCTTACCCTATCGGCAAGTTGTTCTCTTCGTATAATGATACGACCTATGTTACTGAATGGAGACAACAACTTTATATGTTGTAAGTAGCTGCTGCCAGTAGATTATGATTACCTAAGTTGTGGTAAGCTACTAGAAAATGTATTAAGAATATATTGTAGTATCCCTCATTGGGAAGGGGTATGTTCAGTGTGACTAACGCTAGGAGCGTCATAGAGATTTCCCCAATTTATTCATTTACTATTTAGAAATATATTGAATTTTTGTCGTCATGCCAAGGCCTTAGAAGTATAGGTTTAGCTATTGGGTGTAACACCCCGAATGTTTCTAAGATCATATTCCAGGCTTTAAGAAAGAATTCAGATAGAAGGTGGATATTTTTGCATAGAATGAGCTGGAGGACGACTCGTTAGGTGACCCCACGATCGTTGTGTGACCCGTGGGGGAGCAGTCAAGAGGGTAATCTGGAGTAGTGGCCACGAACGACCCAACGAGTCATCAGGTGACCCCATGACTCGTTAGGTCGGTCGTCGTGGACCTGACAACTCGTCAAGTTACCCGTGGGGAGGGAAGAGCAGAAAAAAGGATCTTAACCAGTGCACTCCACAACATGGTCCCCATGATTCATTGCCTACCCCACGACTCGTGGAGTGCCTCGTGGGGTCTAGCAGGAAGATTTTCCCTGCGTTTTTCCAGGGGTGTTCTCATAAAATCCTATGCTTCTAACACCTAAACTACATCATTTTAAGCATAGTATAGGACGTTTTTAAAGGGATAACGAGCCAAAACACTCATTTTTCATGAAATAGCTCCCAAACCCCTCTTCCTCCTCTCTCTCAAGGTAAAGGATTTTTCAAGGGATTTTTTTCGAAGACTTTAAGGTCAACTTCAAGTGGGAGATTCTTCAAAGCAGATATGCAGGTTTTTCAACAAGGATATTCTTCCATCCTTGTGCCCCAAAATGTTCTATCAAAAGCCCAATTTCAATTATTCTAGAAGAGCATGACCTAGGGTTTTATTGATGGGTGATTCCTTCTATGTCTTTTGAATTCTAAAACCCACTAGAATTATGAGATAATTGTGATTATAAAACTATTTGAGTGTATTGAATTATGTGTTAGATGGTGAAAAAGTATGATGTTAGAATGTTCTTCATGAAGGGGGCTTGATCAATGATTGGGGTTTTATTATTGTTCAATTAATTGAATCCGTGGCTCGCATCGATGTATGAAATATGTGAAGATTGAAAGAATTCCCTAACAATTAGAATATGCTATTTGCTAAATATGTCGACCAGAGATTAGAGTGTATGGGCTTGATTAATTGAAAGTAAAATATGTATTTTTCCTTATTCTTTCAATGGAAGATTGGGTATGAGTTAAATCTATGATAATGGCCTAATTAATGCATCCTTCTTATGAATTGGAGTAAATCTCGAAATGGGTCTTATAAAATGAAAATGTATACTTCTCTTATGATCTCGCTGTAAATGTTTAAGTTGTGAGTTCAGTATATGGCTTTCCGTAAACCTGGAGTATATGAATCATTGTGTGCATGTTAAGGTATGAATTGAACCTATGGATCATGAATGAATCTATGATACATGTTGAATGATATGAATTCGGAACTCAAATGTTGTGGAAGTATAATGTATGATGTGAATCTATAGATGCTCACTAATGAAAGATATTTAAAAAAATACTGATATGGCTACATGATGATAAAGCAGGAGAATGATATTTTAGAATGTTGGGCTTGTTGTTAGTAGAAAGTAGCCCCAATCTGTTCGTAGTGAATGTTGTATGATGAAAGTAGTGTATTTTTATGTTTATGACTAGCTGTAGTAGCATAGAAGAGATATAAAATGTTAGACCAGTATTCCTCATGTTCTACTCAGCTAGAGACTATCCATAGCCGAGAATGTTTCCCTTGGTCAGCTCGGGATCCACCATAGTAGAGAGTTACTCCATAGTTCAGTTGGGATCCTCCATAGCAGAGAGTGACTCCCTAGCCTAGTTGTATTTCTCCCTAGTAGAGAATGACTCCCTTAGTTTAGCTGGGAATCTCCATAGTAGAGAATGACTTCCTTAGTTATGTTATCAGCATGATTCAATTCCGTATGATTCAGATTTTAGATTATAATAGAATTAAACTAATGAGAATCAGGCTCAGTTACCAGTAGTGATCCAGTACAGTGTGATGCTAGTTTTAGATTCAGATCATATTAAACGTTCAGAACTTGACCCTTATGCATGAGTTCTATGATGTTTCATAATATGAGATCCAAAGGAAAGTTTCATGTATATATATGTGTATGTGACTCACAAGAGGATTGTTGCATGTTTAATCAGTTATGTCGGTGTACTCTGTTATTTCCTTATCATATATTTGTATATTTAATGATTTATATTATCCGGCTTTCTCAGTACATTCCAAGTACTGATCACACGCCTTTTTGTTCTATATCGTTTCATGATATAGATTCAGGTCTCTAGACTCAACCTCATTGTTAGATACGCTTCATTCCCTCTCAGATGCTAGTGGTGAGTCCTCATCTCCTGAGGACGTGATTTGTGTTTATACTTTCTTTATGTTTCAGTTTTCAAATTTTAGGAGATAGCTGGGGGCTTGTCCCAGCAACTCATCAGTTAGTAGAAGGCTTTCAGACTTGTCTAGATAGATCAGCGTTGTATGAAGTGTGGTTACAATTGTTTTTATTGGTTCTTATTAGATTCTTGCAGTTAGCTTCCGCTTATTTAGGTTGTTGATGTTTCTATTGTCAAGTGATATGCTATGATTATTCCATGGGTCGACTTGGAGCCTTTCGGGGCTCCTTCTCTCGTGTGCAACTTGGGCGTAAACTTGGGTTGTGACAAACTTGGCACCAGAGAAAAGGGTTTAGAGTGTTCTAGGGTGTCTGAAAGCCGTGTTAAGTAGAGTCTTCATCATGGGTGTGAAGCAGGCCACAGTTATTACGAGGAGGCTACGAGACGTTTTAGGAATGTTCCTTTTTCTTCATTATTCTTATTGTGCGTAAGGTATGAGGCTCTAAATAGTTCCTTCCCTAACTCGTTCTTTACGCTCTAGCAGATAATGCCTCCTAGACGAGCAAATTGAAGAAGAAATGGTAATGATTTCCAGCAGGTACCGCCAACCCCGGCGAACCCGATGGACGACCATGTTCTCCATGCGGAGTTCTGGGCAACTCTTAATATAGAGGTGGCAAGGGTGAGAGTTTTTCTCCGAATGAACCCACTCGAGTTCTTAGGGTCAAAGGTAGACGAGGACCCGTATTAGTTCTTAAAGAGATTTAGAAGATTACCCACATCATGGGAGTGAGGGGAATTGAGAGCGCAGACTTATCCTCCTACCAGCTAAAAGGTGTTTCTTGTATATGGTTTTGTCAGTGGAGGGATAGTTGAGGGATGGGAGAAATCCCGTAGGTTGGGATGAATTTAAGATAACGTTCCTGGACAGGTTTTTCCCTAGAGAGTTGAGAGAGGCTAAGGCGATAGAGTTCATCAACCTAAAATAGAATTACATGATAGTTCAGGAGTACGCATTGGAATTCACCTGATTATCCAAGTATGCCCTAGAAATGGTATCCGACCAGAGGGCCCGGGTGAGCAGGTTCATGAATAGAGTGTCAGACTCCTTGGTTAAGGAGTGCAGGACTGCCGTGTTGGACAGGGATATAGACTTTGCACGTTTGGTGATATTCGCTCAACAAATGGAGGCGAAGCAAGTGAAGGAAAAGAAGAGAGAGGCCAAGATGGCCAGGGTAGGAGAATCAGAGTTTTCTTCGCCAAGGATGAGTGGTGGACACCGCTCACATTCCCAGCAGAAATTTTTAGCTCCAACATTTTCGACAGTCAGTGCTCCATATAAACCTAGAGTAAGGGAGATTATGTATCCGATGTGTATCAACTGTGGGAAGCACCACTTGGGAGAATGTATGGCGAGATCAAATGTTCGTTTCTGGTGTGGCCAGTCGGGCCATAAGCACCAAGATTGCGCAGCGGAAAAGCGAGGCAAGAGTAGATCCTCGGCCATCTCTTCAGTAGCACTGATAGCCTATTAATTTAAGTAGGGTGCATCATCTAGCTTGGGTGGCGGACATTGTCAAAACCACTCCTATACCGTAACAGCACACCAGGATAAGGGAAAGTCACTAGTAGTGGCCATAGGTATGTTGTGAATCTTGCGTTGCTCTTTTTATATGGCTAGCCCGTGGAACCCCAATATTGAATAAGGAGCTCTGTAATGATTGTTGAGAGGTGATTGTCAATGTGGAATGTGAATAGCTATTAATGTAAGACTTGTAGTTATGGTTAGTGTGAAAGGGGAGCTAGGAGTTAGTGAATTAGCCCCGACCATAAGAAAAATTCAGGAGTCTTAGAATGATGGCTCTAAGCCAAGGGAGAGATGGTGAGTATGTAAGTCTGTCGGATCTCGAATATGATAGTAGGGGAGTCCTAACCCTAATGGTCATGATATGTCAATCTCTCCAGGTTCAGATAACCTCTCTTTTATTTCAGTTGGAGTTATGTTATGCCCATCCCGATGTGCGGACTCCCAGAAGTTCTAGATAATCGCTTCAGATAGCAATGCCGATCTTATTTTAGGAATACTTTAGGTTCATTTTCGTGTTATGAATCATTTATGTGTGTAAATTCATATGTCCCAGTATGATCAGCTCGAACTCAGTCTCTAGAATATGCTTAATAGCTTAGTCCATATCAGTTCAGTGCCAGTTAAAGGGAAAGAATCCTTCTCAGTATTTTATCTAGTTCCATGTTAGTTTCATGTTCTTCAATCTCTCTTGTGCTATAGCATGCATGATCAATTTAGATATTCAGTTCTGATGTGTAAAGTCAGCCCGAAGTGGCATGTACCATTGGTTTTAGCTATGTTTGATTGAGTGTGGAATTTCAGTTCCGTCTCTATTCTTTCAGTATGTTTAGCCAATATTCGAGGAGGAATGTTCCCAAGGGGGAGATATTGTGACACCCTGAATGTTTTCTAAGATTAGATTCCAGGATTAAAGAAAGAATTCAGACAGAAGGTGGAAAGTTTTGCATAGAACGATCTAGGGGACGACTCGTTAGGTGACCCCATGAGTCGTGGTGTGACACATGGGGGAGCAATCAAGAGGGTAATCTGGAGCAGTGGCCATGGATGACCCAACGAGTCATCAGGTGACCCCATGACTGGTTAGGTCGGCCGTTGGGTGGAGATTGAAAATTTCTGGTGAGGATCCGAGATAGTGGAGACCACAGAAGGGGGGGATGAGTCCTCGTGGACCTGACGACTCATCAAGTTAACCATGGGGAGGGAAGAACAGAAGAGGGATCTGAACTAGTGCACTCCACGACTTGTCCCCACGACTCGTGGAGTGCCTCATGGGGTCTGGCAGGAAGATTTTTCCTGTGTTTTTTCAGGGGTGTTTTCGTAAAATCTTATGATTCTAACTCCTTAACTACGTCGTTTTGAGGATAGTATGAGACGTTTTTAAAGGGATAACTAGCCTAAAGCCTCATTCTTCATGAAATAGCTCCCAAACCCTTCTTCCTCCACTCTGTCAAGTTTCAAGGATTTTTCAAGGGATTTCAAAGACTTCAAGGTCAAGTTCAAGTGGGAGATTCTTCGAAGTAGGTATGAGGGATTTTAAACAAGGATATTCATCCATCCTTGTGCCACAAAATGTTTTATCAAAAGCCCAATTTCAGTTATTCTAGAAGAGCATGACCTAGGGTTTTAATTGATGGGTGATTCCTTCTATGTCTTCTTGAATTCTAAAACCCACTATAATTATGAGCTAATTGTGATTATAAAAATATTTGAATGACTTCAATTATGTGTTAGATGGTGAAAATGTATGATGTTAGAATGTTCTTCATGAAGGGGGCTAGAACGATGATTGGGGTTTTATTATTGTTCAATCAATTGACTCCATGGCTCGCATCCATGTACGAAATATGTGAAGATTGAAAGAATTCCCTAACAATTAGAATACGCTATTTGCTAAATATTTCGAGAAGAGATTAGAGAAAATGGGCTTAATTAATTGAAAGTAAAATATGTATTTTTCCTTATGCTTTCAATGGAACTGATTGGGTATGAGGTAAATCTATGATAATGACCTAATTAATGCATCCTTCTCACGAATTGGAGTAAATCTCGAAATGGGTCTAATAAAATGAAAATGTATGCTTCCCTCATGATCTCGTTGTAAATGTTTTAGTTATGAGTTAAGTATATGGATTTACGTAAAGCTGGAATATATGAATCAATGTATGCATGTTAAAGTATGAATTGGACCTATGGATCATGACTGAATGTATGATACATGTTGAATGATATGAATTCGGAACTCAAATGTTGTGGAAGTATAATGCATGATCTGAATCTATAGATGCTCACTAATGAAAGACGTTTGAAGAAATATTGATATGGCTCCATGATGATAAAGCATGAGAATGATATTTCAGAATGTTGGGCTTGTTGTTAGTAGAAAGTAGCCTCAATCCCTTCGAAATGAATGTTGTATGATGAAAGCAGCGTATGTTTATGTTTCTGACTAGCTGTAGTAGCATAGACCAGATATACAATGTCAGACCAGTACTCCTCATGATCTAGTCAGCCAGAGACTCTCCAGAGCCGAGAATATTTCCCTTGGTCAGCTAGGGATCCTCCATAGCAGAGAGTGACTCCCTAGTTCAGTTGGGATCCTCCATAGTAGAGAGTGACTCCCTAGCCCAATTGTATTTCTCCCTAATAGAGAATGACTCCCTTAGTTTAGTTGGGAATCTCCATAGTAGAGAATGACTCCCTTAGTTATGTTATCAGCATGATTCAATTTCGTATGATTCAGATTTTAGATTATAATAGAATTAAACTAATGAGAATCAGGCTCAGTTACCAGTAGTGATCTTGTACAGTGTGATGCTAGTTTTAGATTCAAATCATATTAAACATTCAGAACATGACCAGTATGAATGAGTTTGATGATGTTTCATTATATGAGATCCAAAGGAAAGTNAGAAGTCTAGTCTCTCTCAGGTATGAATGAGTTTGATGATGTTTCATTATATGAGATCCAAAGGAAAGTTTCATGTATATATATGTGTATGTGAATCACACAAGGATTATTGCATGTTAAATCAGTTATTCGATGTACTTTGTTATTTCCTTATTGTATATTTGTATATTTAATTATTTATGTTATCCTGCTTTCTTAGTACATTCAAAGTACTGACCGCACGCCTTTTTGTGCTACATCATTTCATGATATAGATTTAGGTCTCCATACTCAGCCTCGTGATTAGATACGCTTCATTCCCTCTCAGTTTCTAGTTGTCCGTCCTCATCTCCCGAGGACATTATTTATGTTTATACATTCTTTTTGTTTCAGTTTTCAAATTTTAGGAGTTAGCTGTTGGCTTTTCCCAGCAACTTATTAGTTAGTAGAAGGCTTTTAGACTTGTCTAGATAGACTCAACGTTGTATCAAGTATGGCTACAATTGTTCTTATGGCTTCTTATTAGATTCTTGCAGTTTGCTTCCACTTATTTAGGTTGTTGATGTTTCTATTGTCAAGTGATACGCTATGATTATTCCAAGGGTCGACTTGGAGCCTTTTGGGGTTCCTTGTCCCGTGTTACAGCTAAGGTATAAACCCAGGTCGTGACATTGGACCTGACTCGGTGAGTTGGATAGGTTAAGGGACAGTGGGGCGTTATAACTCTCTGATTGATGCCTGTATAGACAGTAAAGCTTGCCCAGAGGCCATTGGCGTATCTTAACGCCTCGAGGGCCAAAAATTTCAATAGGATGGTCATACTTTAGAGTCAGCAGCTCTTGGATTGCCCAGTGAACTGAGTGACAGTCGGCCATCTAGTTAGTTACTGCCAATGACTGTTAGTATTCAGTCGACTTAGTACTTGTCACATAGGTCACCCAGGAAGTCAGCCTAGTTGCACAAGTCAAATAGACTCGCGGGTACCCTAAGGAGGGAACCTTGTTAGTAGTTGAATGCGGGGCCAACGCCCTAGCCTACTTTTATAAGGTACTCAGGTGCAGGTCGCCGTGAATGGTTAAGGCCAGATAAACTTACGTACGAGATCAAGAATCACTAGAGAAGACATATGAAATCTGAATAGACCAAGTTAACGTTTAAGGGACTAGAACTATGTTAGTATAGTACTACCTTAGGCTAAGAAGTATAGTAAGCTGCCTGAGGAAGGTTAGGGCTGACTGCTCAGGAGCATATCCGATTAGTAGCAGCCTTACAATTGTTCTAAGCGAAAGAACTAAATAGTTGGTCGTCCGCGACCTTACGGTTCACTTATGAACTATCATTGCACTAGCATGACATTTAGGGTATTATTTAGGCCACTCTAGATCTCGCCCTATCCGATTTAGACCATTGGAGATTATGATCACTGTCAGGATCCTCTGATCAGATGTAGGCACACGTAGTGTGCTCGTTGGAAGCTATATAGGCTATTCTAGGGGCGAGTTGCGGTCGCATTAGGCCTTAAGAGCCAGATATGCCTTTTGAGTGGCTATATTGAGACTAAAATGAAATGTATCGATGGTGATTGTCCTACCCTATATAGCCTTCCATTGACCAACCTCACGGTTACTAGTTGTGTCGTCGCCTTCGGGGCTATATTGATCACTCCAAGGAGCTATATGTTATCCCATGGGCCATACTACAGTCCATCCATGGATGGACTTCTATTTTTATGCCATTTCAGCATCACTGACCCTCATCGAGCCTTGTGTGCCCAGGGTACAGTTATAGGAGCCCTCTGGGCTCAGACACAGCTATAGGAGCCTAGCGGGCTCATTTGCAGACTCAGAGGCTAGGTAGGTTGGCTAAGTTACCTGTTGACTCATATTGACCATGTTAGGGGTATATAGATTTGAGTGTGCTCTCTATGGCTTATGGGGGTCCCAGACCGGTTATTCTGTGCTGGTTGTACCTTCCAGGCTTATGGGGGTCAGGTTAGGTTCTTGTTTGTATTCTTGCCTGCTAGTTAGAGCTTATGAATGTATAGTTGTACAATCATAGCTCATATACGTGTAGTGTTTTACTAGATGCAGGTTATGGATAAGAAAGCTTATAGGTTAATTTCTTCCCCTTCTTGTTATTCACTTTTAGTTCTTTATCAACGCTTATTCAGCTATTCATTACTGTCTTACATATTCGGTACATATTGTCCTGACACCCAACTATGAGGCACTGCATACTTGCCTGCAGGTTTAGACAGACAGATTGTGAGACCTCCTATCAGCTATTCTCAGTAGTTTGGCCAGCTCCTTTTATTTGGAGTTGCTAGGTTGTAGAGATTTATCTATCGTTTATTTGTATAACATTTGGGTAGGTCGGGGCCCTGTCCTGACCAATATCTTCACTCCTAGAGGCTTGCAGACGATGGTATTCAATTAGTTGGTTGTTGTTGGCCGTGTGGGGCCCATGAATGTCTTATTTAATGTGTTGGCCATGTGGGGCCCATGTATGTCTTATTTTACGCGTTGGCCATGTGGGACCTAGTATAACTGCTTATTTTCATTTCTATTATAACTAGACAATATTGTGTTCTTCTCGGGCTACATATGATCCGTTTTATTGTTATGTTGGTTCGGTTAGATGTATTTCTTTTACAGGTGCTTATGGCCTTCTCGGCCTGAGGATGTGTTTACAACTGAGATATAGCAGTTTGTTTTCTTGAATTTAAGTCACTGGTAGGCACCAGAGGTGTCTGTGCCATCCAGGTTAGCCCAGATCCTAGTGGGCCATTAGGTGTCAGTCATGCCTCCAAAGGTGGGGCCTGAAAAATATGAAATCAGAGCAGGTCGTATCTCAGGAAGTCTGCAAGCCGTGTCTAGTCGAGTCTTGTTTTTAAATGTGTTGTGCACCACATTCTATAAATAGGAGGCTACAAGGCATGATAGTATGGTTACCCCTCATTCTTCTCAAATCATGCTATAGAGTCGAGTTGTATAGGGTTGAATCCCTAACTTTGATTGTTATGTCTATCTAGAGTAATATCTGATATAAGACAAACTCTAGCCAGTCATAATTTAGCTGCAGCAGCAGGAGAAGATACCAATGAGGGGCCATAGTTGGGAGACAATCAGCCTGAAGGTGGAACAAGATGTCTTTTAATTCCCCGGCATTCTCCCGAGGCACCAGGAATCTCATAAGGTAATAGATATGCCAACATTTTCCCCAGTTCCTTCTTCAGCCTCGGAATAGGAGGATATGAGTATAGTATATATGGGTTGGCTCACTTGGTATACATTTAGAATTAGATAGGGATGACAATTAACGTTGCATTACCTGAATTACACGAAGGATTATGCAAGGTTTGTACCTCCAGCCTTTTGAGTTGTTGAATTTCGTGCCTTAGCCCCGTTATAGAACGATAGGGTCATTTCCCACTTCCAAGTTTGTTCTTTCAGTAAAACAAAAAGCATAAGTATCAATTCCATGTTGCCCAGAATAAATAGTAAAGGAGAGATAGATTTGTTGATTCTGAGAAGGAGTAGAAAGTGGTTGAGACCCCTAGTGTTTACAAAGTTAACCTAGATCCTCACATTAGTAAATCAGGAGGGCAGATAAGGTTGACAGTAGCACTCAAGTACGAGTGAGAGTCCATAAGCAATAAACCCTTGAAATAGCAAAGCTTAGTTCGGGAACAGGTTGATTTAGCCGTAGTGTGCTAATGACGGTAGGATATACCTGCGGAATAATGGTTATGGCCCTAGTTTTTTATGTCAAAGGATAGAGAGACTATATGAACGAAATTTGCTTGAGTGAGGGTCAGAACGATACAGGACGATAGACTTGGTTAGTAGTATCCTTGTCAGTACAATGCAGGGGGCACGAACCCCAGATCTCATCTTATAGAAATAAGGGGAAGGCACGAGTATCTAACTCTGGAGGAAACCATAATCACCTCCAGGCCATAGTAGGTTGACAGAGCATGGAATCACCATTCAATTTTGAAAAATAAGCACCGGGATGACATTTAAGGGATAGTGAGGTTGTAACCTAGAATACTGCAATATCACCACCAGTTGTGGAGGTAGAGGAGTGACGGCGTGGAGACTCTAACCTAGTACAGCCTGGAGACAAGGGCCAGCAGGGAGTCATCGGCCTTTGAGGTAATAACGTGCGGAGTCGTGAGACCCAGAGGTCGAATCTGCATTCCAAATGTGGCAGGACTTCGTTAGTAGCTTGTAGCAAGGTATATTATTTTCGTTATGTCCCTCCTGCCGGGTTTGATGAAAATGCATTAGGTTATAAAGGAGACCTATTGATGGCATGGGAAGAAGGTATTGTTGAGTTGCATCATAGAGCTCCAACTACCAACAAGGAAAGGAAAGACCCCGCAAAAATAGGCAAGCTAATTCAGGAAATATCCATGCCTGTGTGAAAGTGGAAAGTATACAATATGAATATAGTTATAGGGTTACCTCGTACCATCTGTAAATTGACCTTGTTTGAGTCAGTGGAGAAAGGCTAACGAGATCAACTCATGTCTCACTGGATGGAATTATATTTCAGCTAAGGATTATGCTGAGTTAAATGTTCAAGAAGTAGTTTGGCTACGTGGAGCCCCAGTATCTAATAAATTTTGACGGAGAGGCAAAACTCACATCTAGGTTCTAGGAAACTGTTAGAATAGATTGGGGTGCATGTTAATTTAAGTACGGATTCTTGTCACCAAATAAACAACCAAATAGAGCACACGATTCAAATTCCTGGAGATCTGTTATGGGTGGAAATGTAGGCCCCTATATGATGACTTGAAGTGGGTAAATTGGGGGTAGTTGAACCGGACATTTAATACATCAGTCAGACGAAGAATGTTAAACTAACCGGAAAAGATGTACTAACATCCCATGGCCATTGGGAGTCTTACTCTAACGTATGGCGTAGGGTATTAAGGATTAAAACAGTTACTGGGTGTTCCTGAGAACCTCTTATGAGATTTGATAGGAAAGGAAAACCCAGCCCTAGATTCATTAAGTGTACCAGGCCCTCCGGAAGATCAGCCAAGTGGCCTCTGAGAAAAAGTTACCTTCAGGGCTAGGACCTGTTCATCAAGACAATACAAGCGCGTAGAAGACCTTGTTTCAAGTTAATCCAATTGGGGATACTTGAGGTACAGAAGCACTGTTCCATTGAGAGACTCCAATAGTTATAGGAGCCATCTTGAGAACCAAAGTTGTAGCTCATTAAAGTATCATGGAGGGCAGAAATATAGAAGAAATGTATTGGAAACCTATTAATGAGCCCGCAAGTGTACGGGTCGTACAAGTAATACACTGGCTCTTTTTAAGAACTGGAATGTCGAACCCACAGGAATAGGAATACGGGGTGAAACCTTTCAGATGTTAATTTGCTACCACTACAACAGTGAAGACAACAGTGTAAAGAAAAATTG
>JACEIK010005017.1:54857-68505 GCA_018107945.1 Datura stramonium | reverse complement strand
CCACAGGAATAGGAATACGGGGTGAAACCTTTCAGATGTTAATTTACTACCACTACAACAGTGAAGACAACAGTGTAAAGAAGAATTGTTTGTTTTGAGAGATATATTTTTGTACTAAACTACGCTATTTATACAATTGAGTCTTAACTATGATGAGAGCATGCTGAGGCTACAAAAAACATGTGAAGAAACGAACTATCAATATACGTGGTTTATCTTTTCCTCCGGTTGCTAGTCGGAACTACTGCCTATGGATTAAAACTCTCGTATTTCACCCAACTTAAGAATCATGAACCTTCCACCTACATTTTCGTGATAAGAAGGAATTCAAGTTCTAGCTATACAAAACCGGTTCCACACATGACTAATACGATACAAAACCGGTTCCTCACATGACTAATACGACTGTCGGGCAGGCTATTTTCTCATCCTGAAGGTAAATCAATTCCCAATTTTCCCAAACAAAGAACAGATCATATCCTATTAATTCACAACTTTCCACACTCTGCCTCTGGTGAAACTGACTTTTGATTTACACTAACATTGGCCGATATTAATGTAGTAAGAACAAGAATTAAATAGAACAACCATGGAAGAAAAGAGAAAATAAACCAAAGAATCAATAATTACATTTCAACACAAAGGTTCATAACTCAAGAAGAAGGAGAATTAGCCACTCATTTAGGATTAAACATCATTGTTCAAGTGTTAATCATACAAACAATTGAAAGGAAGAAGAAAGAGATAGAGAAAACCCTAAGAATTTCGTCCTCAAAACCTGCCTGTAACCCACGTTGCTCCACCAAGTCGAATTAAAAATGCCCTAAGTGTTCTAGGCCTATTTATCATCTAGGGATAAATTTTCCTGAATAATAGCAACGTGTCACGGAGTGCATCGCTGAGCATGCTCTCCGGGACACGGTGCAAACGCGAAGCCTTCTGAAATTGTCCGCCTGTGTAACGTGGCACTGTGCACGGAGCCTCGCCAACGTGCCACGGTGCAATCAAGGACCCTCTCGGAAATGCAAAGTCCGGAGAATTCACTCCCCACGTGGCACGGCTCGATCGCTGACCTCACTGGAATTTATTGAATTTTCCATCCTGTGCAAAGAGGCATCCGCGATGGCAACAAGAAGTCACGGTTCCATCAAAGGAGCTCCTTGTGATCCTGCTTCGCCACCCGCTTCCTTAAGCTGGTTCCCGAGTTCCTCTTCGCACGCTTCCAACATGTCATTTTCTTCCAACAAAAGCATGCTTTTCCTACAAAACAACGCTAATCATGTTGGTTAGTATAAAATCACACTTCCACACAATTTACATGAGAATGTACACACATTATTAGACAAACAAGACAAAAGTTATACATTTGAGTATCGATTTGGCATATAAATATGCCCCTTATCACCTATGCCTTATGCGAAGTCTGGATAGGTTCAGTTTTTCTAGGCTCTACAATGATAGTATACAGACTCAGGCAAATTAAGCTATGGCAAGGTAGTTTCAAGTGATATACAATTGACTATGTTGCTACTATTATCAGTTGATTATGCTATATGTGATAAATGTTTTAGTTGAAAGTAGCGTCCCGTGAGATGCCTGTGTTGGACTTTTCTACATTTTAGGTTTTCTGGATAGTCCACACTATGAAGGAGACTCTGCCAAAATTTTCCTGGCGATAGTTAAAGGAATCGAGTCTCTTAAGCTTAAGATTACATTTGAGGAGGAATGTTCCCAAGGGGGGGATGATGTTACACCCCAAAAGTTCATATAATTTAACGGATGCGTGCGTAGTATGTTGAGAGTTTTGCAGTACGAAGCATATAGAAAAGGGCTCAGGGAATGGACGCGTGAGTGTGCGATCGAGCAAGCGGGAGGAAAGAAACCGGAGGCAGGCTGCAAGGGTCGGTGCATCACGAACCTCCCTCCTCCATAAGTGGTGGCACATCACGCCCCTATCTCGACGCAATGGGAGGCGCGCCCCACCCCCTGTCACCACCTCTCATATATATATGTGCTAAGTCTAAAGTTTAATTCCGTCACACCCTAAACCCGTGGAGGCATGACTTGCACCTGGTTGACCCAACTCACCTGTAATCGCCTCTAGATCTCTTAATAGCCTCAGCTAACACCAGCCAACATCTAGCATCCACTGCTATCAGATAATAAATAACATAAGAAACAACCATAATATAATGCCAAACAAACCACAAGTAAACACCAGTTAATCAACATTATCAATCAGGCACTGCCGGACACTCTCTCGGCTGCGCACAATTAGCAGAGCTCAATCCATTCAGGAGAACCAGTCGCAATCCCAGGAAGGCTCAAACATGTCGGACCACTCTCGAATCATGTCTCAACTCGACACTACAGAGGACAACATTCTCAACCCCATAGGTCATTTCAGTCTTTGGGCTCAACCCCTCAACCGGAAACACTCTCATGCGTTAGGTATCCACAAACCAAAAGGCACCTCGGGCTCGACTTCTAACCAGAACAACTCTCATGCATCGGGTATACACAAGACACAAGGCCTCAAACATAACACACACACAATCAAAAAAAAAATAATACATGCTCAAATAGTCCACAATCGACTCTCAAACCACATAACCCAACTATTACAACACAATACTATTCTTTCGCATCTAGCCATCCACCGAAGAGCCACTAACCAAGCTAAGAACTACCATTATAACCATTATATATTCAATCTTTACAAACAGCCCACATGCCACTCTACTTACCACTAACATCAAGGGACACGACCAAATCAGCTCAACTGTCACCACGGCTGTCACGTGCCCTCGACACGGTCGACACGATCGCTGATTCAAATATAACAAAAGATTGTCTCAGTCATTCACCTTAACCACTATAATCACTCATTAAATTGAAAATATAATCACCTAATCCTATTCACTCAAACATCCCACAACTTGCTACAAGAACCACATGGCCTCTCGACACGAGCCTAACAATTTTCCATGACTATGATTCTCAGCACTCAAACCTGGCCCACCAACACAACTATCACCTTATACAAACATTTATCACCATATAAAAAGTAGAACAAGAGTTAAATAATAGCAAAACACAAGCCATCGCAAAACAGCCAACACACACATCAACACGGATGACAAAGGCTATGGAATTCATGCTGACAAAGGGAGGGACAAGCCTAACATACCTCAGCTTCAACCCTAGAAGAACTTGAGACTTCAAAACCATGAACCTACTTCCTAAAGGAAGTCCAATATTCTGCCAAAACGTAGCCAACACAACTCAACAACAAAACAAGACAAACGAAGCTTACCCGATAAGATTCATAGGAATTCGACGGTAGAAACTACGAGACAACAACCTATGGGCATTAAAAGACCTATAAAAACCTTTAAAACTAAGTAGAAAAAAAGAAATAAGGCTTACCAACAGCTTCACCACGAAACAGCCACCAACAGCCCAGAAATGACACCAAACCACGGACTACACGCGATTCCCGAGTTCCCGACACAAAAATCATGTTAAACCATGGCTTCCTACCTTAGTAACACTTAGAACACTTAAGGGAGAGTTAGAGAGAGGTTTATAATGAAGAAACTTGATGGAAATGAATTTGGATGGAGAAAAACCGACCAAGGGGCTATTTATAGTTCTCACTGCCTTAAGACCTTGTGAGGTGCCTGCTTGCGTGATCTCACGAAAATGCGAATATCTTTCTACTCCGAAGTTAGATTGGAAAACGGTTTGATGTGCTGGAAACTAGACTCATTGATATTTAATTTGATAGGTAGAACACCCCCTCACTCCTTATAGATTTGGAGAAACACTTCTATACAATTGACCTAAATTTCAAGGAATATCAAGAAGGAAATTTTGCGATAACTTTTTCCAAATTTTGTTCCACAACTTGATCGACATATAATATTAAATATGATCATGGAGTGATTCAAATAACTCATAAAACTTCCTTATTATCCTATTAGGTACTCTTAATCCTACCTCAAAAGCATGATTTTATCGCTCAAATTATCCGGGGTGTTACAAATTCATTACTAAACATTTCAAAAATAGACCCTTGGCCTTACGATGAAGCTCCAAAAACATTTCTTTGGTTTTTCATAAAATTACACTATTAAATCTGTCCAGATGCAAATTCATCTCGGATAACAAGTTCTAGGCCTACCGGAAGCATCTCTACAGAATTATTTCTTAAAAATTTGCTCGGCATACCGGAACCCCGCAGAGTAAAGGTTGTCAAAATTACTCCAAATTGAATCCTAAATGGCCACATGCAATAGGTAAGTATTTCTCCCTTAAAAACTCTCGATAAATTATGTGTTTTCAGTCGAGTTAAACAGAGTTGAATTATAGTTAATAATAATATCGAAAGATATCACTGTGTGCCGACTCCTACTATGGAAATAGCTTTATTCTCTCAGTGTAAAGGTCACAAGCAAGTGGAATTACTGTCTCCAGGTTGGAAACTATTTGGGTGAACGAATGTCAGCATTTGAGGTATGTAAGGCATACCCTTTCAACAAGTTGTTCTCATCGTATAATGATACGACCTGTGTTCATGAATGGAGACAATGACTTTATATGTTGTAACTAGATCCTACTAGTAGATTATGATAATATGTATGTTGTGTTTAGCTACTGCTAGTAGATTATGATTACCTAAGTTGTGGTTAGCTTCTAGGAAACATATTGAGAATATATTACAGTATCCCTCGTCGGGAAGGGGTATGTTCAGTGTGACTAATGCTAGGAGCGTCGTAGAGATTTCCCCAGTCTACTCATTTACTATTTAGAAATATTTGGAAGTTTTGTTGTCATGCGAAGGCCTTAGAACTCTAGGTTTAGCTGTTGGGCCTGGCTCGGTGAGTTGGAAAGGTTAGGGGACAGTGGGACATTATAACTCTCCGATTGATGCCTGTAGAGACCGTAAAGGTCACGCAGAGTCCCTTGGCATATCTTAATGCCTCTAGGGCCAAAAATTTTGATAGGATGGTCATACCTTAGAGCTAGTGTCACCTTGATTTCCCAGTGAACTAAGTGACAGCCGGCCATCTAGTTAGTTACTGCCAATGACTGTTAGTATTTGGTCGACTTAGTGCTTCTCATACAGGTCACCCAGGAAGTCAGCCTAGTTGCACAAGTAAGATAGACTCGTGGTTACCCTAAGGAGGGAACCTTGTCAGTAGTTGAATGCGGGGGCCAATGCCCCAGCCTGCTTTTATAAGGTACTCAGGTCTAGGTCACCGTGAATCGCTAAGGCCAGATAAACTTACCTACGAGATTAGGAATCGCCAGAGAAGACATATGAAATCTGAACAGACCAAGTTATGGTCCAAGGGACTAGAACTATGATAGAAAAGTATTACCTTAGGCTAAAAGTATAGTAATCTGCCTGAGGAAGGTTAGGACTGACTGGTCAGGAGCATATCCAATTAGTATCAACCCTATAGTTGTTGTAAGAGAAGTAACTAAATAGTTGGTCTTTCGAGACCTTACGGTTCGCTTATGAACTATCATTGTACTAGCATGACATTCAAGGTATTTTTTAGGGCACTCTAGATCTCGCCCTATCCAGTCTAGACCATTAGAGATTATGATCACTGCTAGGATCCTCTGATCAGATGTAGGCACACGAAGTGTGCCTGTTGGTAGCTATACAAACTATTCTAGGGGAGAGTAGCGGTCACGTTAGGCCTTAAAATTCATATACACCTTTTGAGTGGCTAGATTGAGACTAAAATGCAGTGTATCAGTGGTGATTGACCTACCCTATATAGCCTTCGTTGACCAACCTCAGGGTTATTAGTTTTGTCATCGCCTTCGGGGCTATATGGATCTCTCCAAGGAGCTATATGTTATCCCAAGTTACTATACTCAGGCCCAAGGGTCATACTACAATCCATCTATGGCTAGACTTCTATTTTTATTTCGTATCGGCATCACTGACCCTCGTCGAGCCTTGTTTGCCCAGGGTGTATTTACAGGAGCCCTCCGGGCTAAACCACAACTATAGGAACCAATCGGGCTTAGTTACAGACCCAAGGGCTAGGTAGGTTGGCTATAGTTACCAATTGACTCATATTGACCATGTTAGGGGTATATAGATTGGAGTTTGCTCGCTAGGGATTATGGGGCCCCAGGTGGGTTATTCTGTGCTGGTTATACCTTCCAGGCTTATGGGGGCCAGGTTAGCTTCTTGTTTATAATTTTTCCTGCTAGTTATAGCTTATGAATGTATAGTTGTACAATCTTAGCTCATAGATGTGTAGTATTTTACTAGATGCAGGTTATGGATAAGAAACCCTACAGGTTAATTTCTACCCCTTCTGGTTATTCACTTTTAGTTCTTTATCAACATTTATGCAGCTTTTCATTACTTCTTTACATATTCGGTACATATTGTACTGACGCCCAACTATGGGATGCTGGATACTTGCCTGCATGTTTAGACAGACAGATTGTGAGACCTCCTAGTAGCTATTTAGAGTAGGCAGTTTGGCCAGCTCCTTTCTTTCGGAGTTGCCAAGTTGTAGAGATTTATTTATCTTTAATTTGTATTGCATTTGGGTAGGCCAAGGCCCTGTCCTAACCAATCGCTTCACTCCTATCGCTTGCAGATGATGGTATTCAGGTAGTTCATTGTTGTTGGCCGTGTGGGGTCCATGTATGTCATATTTTACGTGTTGGCCGTGTGGGGCCTTTGTATGTCTTATTTTACGTGTTGGTCGTATGGGGCCTAGTATATCTTCTTGTTTTCATTTCGTTATAACTAGAAAGTATGGTGGTCTTGTCCGCCTACAGAGGATCCCTTTTATTGTTATGTTGGTTGGGTTAGCTGCTTTTCTTTTACAGGTGCTACGTGGCCTTGTCGCCCTAAGGCTGTGTTTACAACTGAGATATAGTAGTTTGTTTTCTTGAATTTTAGTCGTTGGCAGGCACCAGGCGTACCTATGCCAGGTAGGTCAGCCCAATTCCCAGTTGGCATGAGGTGCCAATCATGCCTCCCAAGTTGGGGCGTGATAGATAGCCGGAAAATTGGAGCAGGTCTCATTAGTTGGGATGAGTTCAATGCCGCATTTCTGGATCAGTTATTCCCTCGTTAGATGATGGAGATTAAAGAAGCTGAGTTTGTGAACCTAAGGCAGGGTAACATGATAGTCCAGGAGTATGCTTTGGAGTTCACTCATTTGTCCAAGTATGCACCAGAGCTAGTGGCTAATCAGAGAGCTCGGATGAGCAGGTTTGTGCATGAAGTAGCGGACTACCTAGTCAAGGATTGTAGGAATTATGCTTCATTAGGAAATTGATTTTACTCGACTGGTTTTATACGCACAGCAGATGGAGGCGGTACACCTGAGAGAGAGAGAGAGGCCAAAAGGGCCGAGACAGACATCTATGGGTTCTCTTAGTAGAGATTGAGAGGTGGACATCTCCAGCAGTCTCACCTAGGTGATTAGCTCCAGCGCCATCATCAACAAGTGCACCATCCAGACCGCGAGGTGATCAGACGAGCAGAGCCTTAGGTTTGAGAGGCCAGAGGAGCATGTAGATAGATCGTACCTTTCCAGCCTGCGGAAAGTGTGGAAAGAATCATATAGGAGAGTGATTGATGGTATCAAATATCTATTTTTGGTGTGGTAGATCGGCCACATGTGCCGGGATTGTCCCTTGGGTGGATAGGTTGATACTAGAGGTCGTGCTCAGGCTACCAGTTTAGCAGCAGCCCCAGCTCAGCAGGGTGCGTCCACTAGTGCAGGTGGTGGTCAGCACCTGAAAAAAGTTTATGCCCTCGCATCCCGACAGGAGCAGGAGACTTCACCAGATGTAGTCACTCGTATGTTATGAGTATTCCACTTTGATATATATACATTGTTAGATCTAGGGGCTACTTTATCTTTTGTGATGCCTTATGTTGCCAGTAGTTTCGAAGTCAGTCCCTAAATCCTATCAGAATGCTTCTCAGTCTCTACTCCAATTGGTGATTCAGTCATAGCCCGATGAGTATACAAAAATTGCCCTATCACAGTTCTTCAGAAAGTCACCTCAGAAGATTTAGTACAGCTAGCCATAACAGATTTTGATGTTATCTTTGGCATGGATTGGCTACATGCATGTTATGCCTTAGTGAATGGTAGAACCCGTGCGGTAGAGTTTCAATTTTTGAGTGAGCCAGTCCTAGAGTGGAAGGGTAGTTCAATTGTGTCTGTAGGTCACTTCATGTCCTACCTAAAGGCTTGGAAGATAATTTCTAATGGTTGCATGTACAATCTCATTAGGGTCAAGGATGCTACGTTCGAGAACCCGATATCCAATCAGTTCCTGTAGTGTGTGACTACCTAGAAGTGTTTCCAGATGATTTACTGGGAATTCCTCCCGAGTAGGAGATCGATTTTGGTATTGACCTTCTTCCTGATACGCAACCTATATCTATTCCTCCTTACAGAATGGCTCCAGCTGAACTAAAGGAGTTGTAGGAGCAATTAAAAGATCTCTTAGACAAGGGTTTCACCAGACCTAGCAAATCCCCGTGGGGTGCACCAGTCCTCTTTTTCCGAAAGAAGGATGGTTTCCTCTAGATGTGCATTGACTATTTGACATTGAAAAAAGTCACAATCAAAAATAGGTATCCCCTCCTCAAGATTGATGATTTGTTTTACCAATTTCAGGGTGCCAAGTGTTTCTCAAAGATAGAGCTCAGATATGGATACAATCAGCTCAAGGTTCGAGAGAGTAACATTCCAAAGACAGCCTTCAGGACTCGGTATAGTTACTATGAGTTTGTAGTTATGTATTTTGGACTAATGAATTCTCTTGCAACTTTTATGGATTTGATGAACAAGGTGTTCAGGCCATATTTGATATGTTCATGATTGTGTTCGTAGATGATATTCTCATATACTCTCGGAGCGAGGAGTAGCATGTCGCTCATTTGAGGGTGGTGTTATAGACTCTTAAGGATCACTAGTTGTATGTTAAGTTCAACAAATGTGAGCTTTGGTTAAACTCAATGGCATTTTTTGGTCATGTGGTGTCAAATGGGGGTGTACAGGTAGACTCTCAAAAGATAGAAGCGGTGAAGAATTGGCCTAGACCAGTTAGTCCTTCAGATATCAGGAGTTTCTTGGGTTTAGCTGGCTAGTATCGAAGGTTTATTGAAGGGTTTTCATCCATTGCAGCACCATTGACTAAGTTGACCTAGAAGAAAGTGAACTTTCGATGGTCTGAGGCTTGTGAGAAGAGCTTCCAAGAGTTGAAGACTCAACTCACCTCGGCACCAGTGTTAGCCCTAGCTGAGGATACTGATGGGTTTGTGGTGTATTGCAAAACTTTGAGGATCAGCCTTGGTTGTGTATTAATGCAGAACGGTAAAGTTATAGCCTATGCTTCTAGGCAGTTGAAAGTCCATGAAAAGAACTATCCGACTCACGACCTCGAGCTGGCAGCAGTAGTTTTTTTCTTGAATATTTGGAGACACTATCTGTACGGGGTCCATGTGGATGTGTTTATGGACCACAAAAGCCTACAATATGTGTTTACCCAAAAGGATCTGAATCTACGTCAAAGGAGGTGGTTGGAGCTTTTGAAGGATTATGATATGAGTGTCCTTTATCATCCGGGCAATGCTAATGTGGTGGAAGACACTCTTAGCAGGCTTTCTATGGAGATCGTATCCCATGTAGATTAGGAAAGGAAAGAGTTAGTGAAGGATATGCATCGGCTTGCACGGCTAGGAGTCCGTCTTGTTAACTCGATAGATGGAGGTGTCATGGTTCATAATGGATCAAAATCTTCCTTGGTAACTGAGGTCAAAGCTAGACAAGATGATGTTCCTATCTTTGTAAAGTTGAAGGAAGTCGTTTGGAATCAGAAAGTGGAGGTCTTCTCCCAAGGGGGAGATGTTGTGCTATGATATCATGGTAATTTGTGTGTTTCAGGTGTTGATGATTTTAGAAATTGGATGTTGCTGAGGCTCGTGGTTCCAGATATTCTATTCACCCAGGCGCCACCAAGATGTTGTGTGACCTATAGGAAGTTTATTGGTGGAGTTACATGAAAAAGGACATAGCAGATTTTGTGGATAAGTGTACGAATTTTCAACAGGTGAAGGTTCAGCATCAAAGACCTCGAGGTATGCTCCAAGAAATTAGTATCCCTATTTGGAAGTGGGAGGAGATAAAAATGAACTACATTACAGGTTTACCTCACACTTGTCGATAGTATGACTCTATTTGGGTGGTTGTAGAGAGATTGACTAAGGCAACTCATTTTCTACTAGTCAAAACTACCGACTTAGCAGAGGATTATGCTAAGTTAAACATTCAGGAGTTAATTTAGTTGCATGGAGTGCCCTTGTCCATTATATAATATAGAGGTACTTACTCTACATCCCAGTTTTGGGGATCGTTTTAGAAGGGACTTGGTTCTCAGGTCAAGCTTAGCATAACATTTCACACACAAACAGATGGTCAGGCGGAGAGGACCATTCAGACTCTTGAGAATATGGTGAGAGTATGTGTGATTTATTTCAAGGGTAGTTGGGATGATGATTTTCCTCTAATTGAGTTTTCATATAACAACAATTACCATTCTAGCATTCAGATGGCTGAATTTTAGGCTCTCTATGGGCGAAGATGTAGATTGCCTATTGTTTAGTTCGAAGTCGGTGAAGCTTTGATGATAGGACAAGCTTCAGTCAATGAGGCCATAGAGAAAGTTCAGCTTATAAGGGATAGGTTAAAAATAGCTCAGAGTCGCCAAAAGCCCTATGTGAATGTGAGGAGGAGTGAACTAGAGTTTGAAGTTGATTATTGGGTGTTTCTGAATGTATCTTCCATAAAGGTAGTAATGAGGTTCGGAAAGAAAGGGAAACTCAGCCCCTACTATGTTGGCCCGTACCAGATTGTGAGACGTGTTGGCAAGGTGGCCTATGAGGTTGATTTGCCCTCAGAATTGGCTTCAGTTCATCCAGTATTCCATGTATCGCTCTTAAAGAAGTGCTTGGGTGACCTGAATTTGGTTTCTCCGGTGGAAATACTTGATCTTCAAGTTTGAAAGCTAAGAAACAAAGAAGTATCTTCACTGAAGGTGTTGTGGAGGAATCAACATGTTGAGGGAGCTACGTGGGAAGCCGAAGTAGACATGATGGATAATACTTGCATCTATTTCCTTTCGGCTCAATTTCATCTTAAGGTATCAATTTTCTCCTTAGTATCCTATTTAGTTTCATGTTCAATTTATGTGTCCTAGGTTCTTTTAGGTCAATGCATGTATGAGTGTTTCATGAATTTAGTTCAGCTATGTATTCTAGACCGGGGTTAGTCACTCCAATAGTTTTCAGCTTAAATGCTTAGTATTTGGCATGGTAGTTGCATTTCTCAGCTTTTTAGTATAATTACCCACATTAGAGGATGAATGTTCCGAAGGGGGAGATATTATAATACCCCAGAAGTGCTTAAGACTAGACTAGGGATTCAAAATGAAAAGTAGTAGAGAAACCAGAAATTTCCCTCAAAACGACTCGTGTTATGAGTCGTTGGTAGGTCTGACAAATCATGAGAAGCAATCATGGTTGGGTTCTGCTGTGTGGAGTTCTGTGACAATGGGTCTAAGGATGACCCATTGGTTTATGTAACGTTTCATTGAAAGGGAGTTGTTGTAAGGGTGGTCATGATCAAGGAGGCAGACACGAGTGATGAAACGACTTGTTATTTGGAGTAACGAGTCGTTGTATGCTCTCGTTGGAAGGATTTCCAGAAAATTGGCAATGGTGACAACAGATAGTAATGAAAATTCGTTGGGACTGGTAATGACTCGTCGTATCCGGTCATGGTAGCAGACCTGTGATTGGAAATAGGATGAAACAATGAGGGAATTAATGACCCGTTGGAGCTAGTAATGACCCTTGTACCGGTTGTTGTCACTAGTAGTGTTTTCATCATTTCTAATCTCTAAGGTCCTAAACTAAGTCATTTTAAGCTCAGTTAGTAGGGTTTTAAGCATGTTAAACATATTCTAAGCATCTCCATTCCATGCATGCAACTTAGAGTCTTTCCTTGAAGACCAAGTTTGAAGAATCTCTCCAAATTCTCTTCAATTTCCTTTGGGTTTTTAAGAGGGAATGTTGATCAGACTTATGGGGTTTATCCCAATTCTTGTGAAATTCTCTATGATCTATCTATGGGTCAATTCCCTTCATGTATCAAATCATGTTTTATGATATATGGGAAGATTTTATAATTATAGTGATTATTAATTTGTATTTTCAAACTTTAATTAAATTTTGCCCAATTATGTATGCTTCATGAAAAGTCAAGTTACGATTCCATTATGATCTTGATCTTCTTAAGCCCTAAATTATGATTTATGATTTATGATATGATTTCTCTCAAGTACTCATCATGGATTTATGAATATCAGGTATCTACATATTTTACAAGTAAGCATGGACTTCATGATTTATGAATTTATGACTTGTGGCCAACTCACGAGCCCTTATTCATGGAAAATAATGTATTTCATGTATGATCAAGTATGTTATGTTATAATTGGCTATGAACTTCATGAATGATTTATGATTATGATATGAGGCTCATGTATATGTTTTAGGAGCAATGTCTAGCACCAAGTAGACCCGGTGTTCAGGTAAACCCTGTGGTCTTGGAACTACGTGCCACCGTATGTTTATATATATACATATGTTAATTTTATTGGATCCCCGTGATATCACATTATGCACGTCCCTTGCCTGGCAAGCCTTGGACGGCTCTGCCCACTAGAGCGAGATAGTTGGGGCATCATGTAAGGTCTATCATGATAGTGTCGGTTATGAGAGTCCTACCATTGTTCCTCATGATTTATGCATGGTTATGTAATGTTACATTGGCTCAAGTTATGTCTTATAAAGTTTTCTCTTATGACTACAATTATGACTAGTTTACAAATGGTGTGAAAACCTTGAGCCTTTATGTTTACATTATTATATTTACTTTATTCTCATGTTATCCTACTCTTATGAACTCTTATGTATTTTAACTGTCAGTTTTACTTACCTTGCATACTCTGCACATTCCAAATACTGACTGCATACTCTATGTTGTATCATTTCATGGTACAAGCTCTGACATTCAGGTTCAGCCCCACCATTAGCCGATTCTTGGAGTTCACATGCCTCAGCCAGTGTTGGTGAGTCCTCATCCTTCGAGGATATTCAGTTAGCTGTAGTTATGTTCTTTCGGTTTCAGTCTTTTATTGAGCTAGTTGGGGGATGTTGTCCCATCAACTCATCAATAATGTTAGAGGCTATTAAGACATTATGTAGAAGTTAACTTGTCATTTTTGATTTGGTATTAACTTAATATGTATGCAGACTTCCGCTATTATGTATGTTAGACTTCCGCTTATTTATGTTGAGTTTTAAATATCATGTTCATTGATCTTGGGCAGAATTGCATGCCCAAATGATACTCAAATGCTTCATTTCGACTTGTTTATCTATTGTTATGTGTACATTCTCATGTAATTCTTTGATAAATGTAAATTTATACTAACCAACATGATTAGTGTTGTTTTGCAGGTAAAAGGAATTTTTGGAAGCTAATCTACAAGTTGGTGAAGTGCGGGAATGGAC